>BJCM01156292.1:0-23624 GCA_018326385.1 Flaveria bidentis | reverse complement strand
TTTAAAACATTTAAACAATTTAAAACATTTATACAAGTAAAACAATTATACAATTTAAAACATTTATAAGCATATATATATAATTTTAAATACAAGTAAACTATATAAAACATTTATAAAATTTAAACAACATACAAGGGTAAATAATAATTTTTAAACTAAACATTTAGCATAGTCATTTCTTCGTTCATCCTATTATATTTATACGTTTATTCTTCGCCACTAGAACCGAAACTGTTACGAATGTAGTAATCATATGTCGCTTCATCATCGGTCATTCCTGGTGTCAATCTGCTCTATACCTCGTCCTCGTATAATTCTGCTTCGTATTTCAGTTCTCCTTCAAATGAGTGTTTGTCTTGTACTATTTCCGAGGCATCCAAATAATCTTTCAAGCAAATTGATATTTAAACCGCTTCCGAAGCTACTGTTGAAGCTTGGACGGTTAGTAAATCTCGGGTCATGGTGAATATAATAGGAAATTGATCTTCCTTACCTTTCCACCAAGCCAACAAGTCAAAATTTTTAAAATCTTGTAAAGTCATGGTGGATAAAAAAGTTTGTAAGACCATACCTCTGGAGTTCACTACTCAGAGCGTTATCACATTGACGTTTATTGCATTCATCCTTTAAAGTACTATATAAATCAAACATTGGATCATTTGAACTTTCGGCATATGCCGCATGCCTTAAAGCCTTATGGATTTGTGATGTTTCCCCGTATTTTAATAAATAAACATCATACATTTTTTCTAACTGTTTGTTAAAAGTAGCTTTTAAAGTTTTACTATACATTAGGTTACCAACTTTTAAATCCAAATTAAAAGTAATTAAATCAAGTAAAGTTTCAACCCCCAACAAATTAACAAGGGTTAAAAGCAGCGACACATGTAATACCGGAGGCATTTCTTTAAAATACTTTATAAGTTTTTCTTTCATTGGGGGTATCATATCCAAATAAGGTCTACCCCTACACGAAATTTTATTTAATTTCGAAGTCATTAAATAAATTTGGTGAAGTACTAATGGATTCGTTGGATAATAAAACTCTGGAAAGACACGTTGTTGCATTTTTAAAAATTTGAAGTATTTTTGTTACTTCTTCAATAACGACCCAACCTGATGGATGGTAAGAATTTGTCTTACCACAACTTACCAGACTATTATCAAAAACTATTAAACTTTCTTTTTGTTCAATAGTCTTTTCAAACATGTTACAAGTGGAATTACATCGTGTTGGTACGTCCCAATAGTCTTTGGTTATTGCTATAAATGTCACTTAACATTCTTTCACTGTTTCAATTGTTTTTAAACTGACTTGAACGTCTAAGTTTATAATGTGCGCAACACATCGACTATGAAAAACACACCCTCACACATTGGTTTATATTTAAATTTCAAATGATCTATCGCAAGAGTGTTATTTGACGCGTTATCAAAAGATATAGAAAATATTTTGTTTTCTAATTTATACGTTTGAATAATTGTATCAATAAGATAAAAAATGTGTTGGCCGGTGTGAGGATAATCAAACAATTCAAACGCAATCGTACGTTTCATCATTTGCCATGAATCGGGTTCAACCCAATGGGCGGTGACACAAATGTACGAGTCCGGTGAACCATGAGGTCTCGACCAAACATCGCTAGTTAAGTAAACACTGGTTTGTAAATTTTCAAAATAAGATATTAATTCATTTTTAGCTTTTTTCATATTTTTAAACAATCTCTTCGAAGAGTAGCACGACTTATATTGGTGTAACGTGGTTGGAGAGTTCGTTGAATGAGTCGAGGCAAACGTTCGTTGTCGAAATGTTTGAATGGCAAGCTTTCTTGAATTACAAAATGCGTAATTTGCTCCCGAACCACATCAACGTTATAAGCCCAAATATTTCCTTCGTTTGTCATCGAAGCTTGACCTTAAGAATGTTCACCTTTCAACGCTTTACAATATATATTTGAAATATGGTTTTTCAACGTTGTGTTTGCATCTTTTTTGAAAAACTTATGACAAAACTTGCAACGAACCTTGTTTGGACCGCTAGCCATTTGACATAAATCGTAATTGCACCATGCTTCGGGGTTCCTATTTGTAGGAAGGATTGCTACCACCACGTTGCTTGAAGATGCTTCACAACCAACGGATGATTGAGCACTTGATGAAGCCATTTGTGAGATTTTTTATGAGAGCGTTTAAAACGAAAGTATTTGTGAGAGCGTTTTTGAGTTTTTTTGAGAGTAGAGTGTTATAAGTTGTGATTCAACCAAAACATCAAATACATATATACACTAACCTAGTGGGGTATAATGGTAAAAAACATAAAAAACGGTCAAAAAAGGGTACAAACGACTATATAGCCGTTACCCAACGGTAACCGGAATGAAAACCGGGTTGGAACCAGTTTGAAAACCGTGTTGGAACCGGTTCGGTTCAAAAACCGGTTTTAATTTCTAAAATGGAAACCCGGGGAGGAACCAGTGGGTTGGGTCGGGTTCGAACCGGTTTGGGCCTCAAACCGGTTTCGGGTTTTCCGGCCAAATCGGTTCCCGAACCGGTTTTTTTTGCCATATCTAGTGACCGTAAATATTTTTTGAGTAGAGATTAATCTCGGTCAATAAATGAAAGTTAGGATTATAAAAATTTAATAACCCTTAAGATACTTCTAGGGAGCGTTTGGTTGGAATAATGGAATGGAATGGAATAGAATTGAAAAACTAGTATAATTTTCAAGTAAAATTATGTTTGAGTGGGTAATGAAATGTAAACCCAAATGAATGTTTTACCCTCAATTCCCTTGGTTGTGGGATTTCAAATTCCCTTTCTAGGTAGAGGATTTTGAAATCACACAACCAAGGAAATTGAGGTGAAACATTCATTTGGGTTTTACATTTCATTACCCACTCAAATATAATTTTATTTGAAAACTATATTAGTTTCTCAATTCCATTACATTTCATTTTATTCTTCCAACCAAACGCTCCCTTACTAATTTCTATGAGTAAATTAGCTTTCATAACATAATGGTCACTGTTTAATTTCAAGTTGATATATTAGGACATTTTAATTGTTAAATTTGTCTTTACTTCAAAATTTTGAGTAAATATATTACCTTAATCATATTTTGATTCTTATATATCTATTGTAACCTTATAGCCTTTTATCAGTACAGTTATACAAAATTTAAAATTGTCTTCTATCGATATAAGTGTACAAAATTTAAGCAAATTTGTCTTTAAAAATTTTACATGTTTCAAAACAGTTACAGTATTGCATTTAAGTTTTTTATCTTGTTTGTGTATAGGTAGTATGTAACTTTTGTCCCGGTGATTCTCACAGTTCTTGTTCTAACTTTCTTACTAGTGATATATGCTTCATTGATGGAAGAAATTTTAAATCAAATATTCTCCGTATTCTAAAATCTCACGTTAGAGTCTTGTTCACTGGATTTGTCACGAATCGACATGTTAATACTTAACTTGGGGTTAATTATCCTTTGTTGGTTCCTTAATGCAGTTAAACCTTGACTTACTCCATGTTGGAGGTTTATAGATGTGCGAAAACAATGTCTTCTTCCATGTGGTGGTGTTGAACCAACGCACCATCGCGTTTGGTTCGTTCATCTTTGTGCATGGCGGTTGTCATGCAACTTCTCAAATAACTTATCATTCCATACTTTGTGTATGAACCCAGATATCCTTTGCAGGTATGGGTAAAATTTCCTAATTTTCATTGAGAAATTTTTTAGATGTTAGTTTGTTAAGAACTTTTTTTATAAAATATATTGGTTAAGTCTTCGTAAGAGTGAGAAAAAGTTCAAACAGTTATACCATGGTTTGGTGGCTTGAACCGGCACAATAACTACCTTGCTTTTACCGTTGGACCATCACGCCATTGTGTGGTGGTACAAATCAAATGCCATAGTGCCTGTTGTGAACCATCACCATTTTGCCCATACAAATTAACCAACTCTCACAGAGAAAATCTTTTGCATACCGGAAATTCGTCTCTTGAACCATTACCAGATAATTATGTTTCATAGCAAGCATAACTACTAGTTACTTAAAGTCCGATACCTTGGTAAGTTCAATCAGCTTATTAAGGTATACCCCTTGTTGCTTCACTGCATCTTAAGAAGCGATTACCCACAAATTTGGGACACAATTCCGATGTATCTAAAGAAGAGTTTCCCCACAAATTCAAAACGCATTGTTCGGTGAGACAAAATTGCAAACAATAGAGACCATAAGCAGCGATAAGTTATAGTTTCGATCAACATTTTGGCTTGCTTAAGCCATTATTTAAAACCCCAAAATTAACACTCTCAACAATAACAATATACAAAAAATGGCTTTACTTAAAAATTAAAACTTACAAGCCTCATGTTGAAGTCCCAAAGAAAACTGCATTTTGTGGAGCAAACAAAAGAATGAGTAACAACTTTTTTCCACCTGCTTATCAAGCATTAGATCCTACCAGCAAAAGCTTCCATATCCATCCAAAAAGTCCCCTCAATATACGCTTCAAGAACCGGCTTGAAATTTTCTGATTCAAAGGACTGGGAAGCCAAAAGCCAACCTATATACGAGCGCACGAAGCACCAAATTCCCGACTCTTCTGTTCTTTTACACTTATCCTTCGGCTTTACAAATCATCCATGATCCAGAGTGTACTTTCAGTCCACAAACAAGTAACCTTGCTGGTCTATTCACCTCATTCCTGAACGTGTAGGCAGTAATTCATTCTCATTCAATAACGATTCAGTAGCTATTTAGATAATTATCCTTACCTATTAGTGATGTTATCATTGAGTCAAACCAATTCGGGTTATTTTATCTCCAACAGGTTAAAAATAAAAACTTTTGGCTAAAATGAATGTGTAAAATGGGTTGCATGTTGCTGAAAGTTAATTTTTATTGCATACTACCACCAAATCGTTTATATTCGAATATTTAGATTATCACAATAACAATACTGTTTTTGTATTCATAACTAAGAAGTTATTTATTTATAAAAATGGGAAGCAGTGTTTGCAAGTTAACCTAACGTGCAGGCCCATTTCAAAACGTACAAAAAAATTACCTTTTAAATATGCACCTGTTTTGACCCATTACCCAACCCGCCCATCTTGCAAATTCTACAAAAGTACCAGCAAAAGTACCTCTAAGCAAGAAACAAAGCTTCCAAATAATCATCAATATAAGCAAGGCATGGCCAATGATCTGTTCGGATCCTAACTAGGGTTGAGTTCACTCCAACTTCCATTTGAAAAAGAAGATGAGACGTTGGAGGAAGGAATATCAAAATGTGAAATCGACCCATGTTTCTTTTATTAATTTGAAGATTGCTCCCTTTTTCATCTTCCTCTTCATCGTACTTGAGATAAAGTGGGCCCTCAGTTATATACGGGTCCACAGCAACAACATCAAGACCAGACCCTGAAGCGTCACCATCATTCCAAATAAAGTTACTTATGATCCCTCCATCCTTAACAATGTTAACAAGGGAATCACCAATGACATTGACAACAAACGCTGATAGATTCTTCTCAACAGATTGAATTAAAGATGTTGCTGAAACTTCTAGAAACTTGACCGATCGTGTTCCATTGACAGCTATAGAACCTTTACCTCCTTTTAAAGGAAACGTCTCTCTCCCGGTGCTAGATGAACTACTACATGCTTCCCATAAAGCATTAAACAAATTTGCATAATATCTAGGTACTTCCTCATCATGAACGTCGTCTGGAACTAAAGCTTTAAGAAACATGTCCTCTATACCTACGGTAATACTCTGGAGGTGACCACTGATGATCTGACCATTTTCTGTATTTGCTTCTATGGACACATTGACAAGCCCCGGTGTTGGTTCTCTAGGTTGCAATTCAATCAAAACACGGGCATTGTAGCTTTCTTTATCTTCTCCTTCTTCTACAATACCATTGCTCACAGGAACAATATCTAGTGAATCAGATTGACTTTCACTGGAAGGTACATTGTTTTTAGTGGGTTCCGCAAGAAGAAACGGTATGCGATAAGGTGGAATTGACCCGAATGGTGCTGAAGAAGAAAACTTGAGTACAGTAGCATACAATGCAGGATGAAGCGAATCCACCTCAGCAGATCCATTTTTTCCCCATACTCGATTGAATGGTTCAGATTGAAACCTCAATGTACACGGTATTCCAATTTTAATGCCCGACATGTGTCTGAAATCAGGAATTAATGAAAAATGTTTCCTCAATATTTCAACAATTTCTGAAACTTTAGAATCAGTTACACGTAAGGGTTCCTGTGATTGATTGGGTCCTTCAAGTGCTGGAATATTTGGGATTTCGGCATTGTCATTGAGCGTCTCCGGTTGCCATGATGGGGCATTATTGTCGGTGATGACTTCCATATAACAGGGCTTTTCACCACTAATGTTGAAGGAAGCCAAAGACAAGGACCAAGATTGTTTGACCAACAATGGTATTACTCGTTCAAGGTGGATATATGATGAAATTTCTTTTGATTTTTTAGAATCATAAGAAAACCTAGGAGATTGAACAGTGAAGAATGGCGTGGAGTGAGCAGATGGAAGCTGATCTTCAGTGCCCAGCAAGTATCTAAGCTTATTTCCTGGTACACATAGCAGCATTCGCAAGTATATTCTGGAAAAAGAAAAAAATGAATCAGTTTTAGAAAGATGGTGCAGAAAAGTTATTTCAGATTTAGAAAGTCTTAAAAGTTAAGTGTAACCCAATAATCAGCATAGAAGGGGCAGTCCCGACCCTTTTTTATATGAATGGGAAAATTCAGGATATGTTATATCTCTAGTGGGTCAAACGAGCACAATAAATAGAATACAAATCAAGTAGGCCAAATCTAAACCATATACCTATGAAGAAGTTGAATTGACCAAAGTACATTTTTAATGCGTACAAGCACCTTAATGTTTCTCTTTCACTAATTCAGATCTTTATAGTAATAACAATGTTTCTGTAGTATCAACTATCACATTGATTATTTAAAAGCTTATAAAGACTGTACAGAAAAGTGGTCGTGGGTCAACCAACCTGTTTCAGCAAGCAATAAAACATTACCTCTACAGTCTACAGATTAGAGAAGAAATTTGGTTCTGGGTACCTTGCATTGTCACGGACCTCAAGATCTGGAAAATGAAGGCAAGTGAATGCAAGGAGACGAGATAGTCCAAGGAAGATTCTAGAGCTTTGGTGGTGCATCAATATGGTGCGACACAGAACAAGGACTTTACTTCCTTGAGACCATGATCTTAATCCTGTATCAAGCCCATGTTTTTCAATTAAAATACTCATGTAATTACCAAGTAGATCTAACAGTCCACCTGGCGGAACTTTATCATTTTCAGCAATTTTTCCAAAAAGTGGAAAATAAGAGCCCAGTCGATAGTCAACTTTCACTTTAGGAAGCAAATGATGGTCAAATGTCTGAAGTAGTTGCTCTCCTAAAAAGTGGTGCTTTTGACACATTAGCAAGCGGTTGATGAAAGCTGCCATAACAGGAATTAATCCCCGAGACTCTAATGTCATAGTCACTAGCATCCTCTAGCATAATGAAAGATCAAGGCATAAATACAATAATACAAGACAAAAGTTATAATCTTCCATAGAATATGAAATGTCATGAAAACACCCTAGCTGTCTCTTTTTAAATTTAAATGACCGCCTTTCGGAGTTTGCAAAGATAATAGCCTTTTCTAGAGACCAGCCTCCCATTGCGTATCAAGGATAGTATGGAAATTGTATTCGTTTTAATTTTGATATTAATAACACAAATAGGTTAATTATTTTTTGAGTGAATATTCTCATAAACAATACTAAATTGGTTGCCGCAAAGAGTTTCAAATTTGTTGGAACCAGCTTTGCATTGTTTATAAAGAAATCCGCTACAAAAACATAAATGAACTGATCTGCATTACAAAAACAAACACAAACTAGTATATTTCTTGCTATGATCTTAATCTACTTTATTAGTCCAATGTTTAGACCCTCTTATAAACCTTCAGTTGGTTGATCATCATGACATGCATCATATGCTAGAATTTGTGTGCATGTGTGTTTCAAATGGGGCTGTAAAAACATGCAACTAATGAGATTATAAGAATTATTAGTTTACTACTTTGTTTAAGTTCTTTAAACTTAAGGCATTTAAATGTTTGGTTACTTGTTCTACATACTAGGGTGTCTAACTTACAAAGCGCGTTTCTTTAGTTTAAAAAGTGGAAGAATGTAGCAATGAAAGGTCTTATATTGTACAATGGTAGATATATATATACATATTTTAAATTATTACCTACTATAAAAGTGAAAATAGCTATGAAAGGTCTTACATTGTACCTCTGTAGCATGGAAGATTGCAGATTCCACAAGAGCTCTAGTAGAAGAACCATCATCAGAATGAGAAGATGGGCCTATCAAAAGTTTATGAAAGGTGCGAAAAGCAACAGATGTTTCTGTACTCCATGACGGCAACCATTTGAAACCAGATACAGACTCAAGAGCACCTTCAAATAGCTTCACAACAGACCCTTCAGAGCCGCCTCCATTTGAATCCATTTCACCATTCGCATCTGCCAATCTAGACTTATCAAGCATAACTGAGCAATACACAATCAAATCAAGCTTTAATGCTTTTAAAGCAAGCGGATCGAATACAGTTGGGTAAAACTGTAAAGCCATTCCATAAACTCTCTCATTAATCATCTTTCTCTTTGACATCACCAGTCCCATGAAACCCAATAACCAGTGAAGTGCAAGCAATCTAAAAACTAAAACAAGTTGAGCTTCTCTTGAAATTAACAAAACGCGTCTAACAACTTCATTTTCATGTCCACTAAACGCTTCAGGAAACTGTAAATACATCCCAAGATACGCATGACAAAGCAGCACATTCGACGTATACAGCAACCCCGAAAACTGCACCTTCAACAAAGAAGCCTGCAACTCTAACGCCACTGCAACCGGCATTATAATCGACATAAACTCAAACAACCCAAAAGGAGTCAAATACTGAGGCCATTCAAGCAAGAAAGACATCACCCTCCTCAACTCCTTAACCGCTAAACCGGACCCCTCCTTCCCCAAATTCCCACCAACAACAGACTGAGGCACATTAAACGGTACCAATGGAATCGAAGTACCAAGAACTGAAACATTTACCTTCGAAACAACTATACCACGAACCACATTCGCCAGCATCAACACATAGCTTTGCCCCACATGAGTCTTCTCACTCTGACACAACTCCCACAAATGCCCAGCTGTTTCCGACAACAAGCTAGGGCATTCACTCTCCAACTCACGCAAACACTCACACGCAGCACCACGTAGCTGCCGATCCAACCCATAACCAGGTCGATTCACCACCGTCAACAACACCTCAATCAACCCCTCGAGTAAGCTCACGTGACTCAAATTGGGCGTTTTACCATCACCAAAGTTGTCGATCGTACACAAGATGAAAACAGAAGTAACAGATGTTAGGACCTGTTCTTTGAGTGAGAAAGTGACTGAAACGCCGTCGTTTGGAGAATTGACGACAGAGCGGAGGGTTTCGAGGAGGCGAATTAGGGTTTGCTCGATTTCGCTATCGGAAGTGAGGAAAGTGGTGAGGTGTTCTTCGAGGAAGAAGATGATGAGGAGTTTGAGGTTGAGAGGGAGGTCTTTGCGGAGGATTGAGGTGAGACTGAGGTCGAGAAGAGGTTGACCGGTGTAGTTCGATGAGATCCAACGGTCACGGCGGGATCCGCCGTGCTGGTGGTCGTCGATTAAGGACTCCCATTCTTGTGGTGTTAAGGGTTTCAGTGGAGCCGGTGACAGCGCTGGCGCCGGCGACGGTGCCGGAGTTGTCTCCATTGTTGTATGTGTTTCAGTGGTTTTGCTTCGTTTTGTATGTGTGTAGTTTAGATTGGATGGAGGTGACTGTGAGACGGTGAAATACAACCGTAATCAAATAATACGAATGATATCATGACACACGTCTTTATAAATCGACGGTTTTTTATACATCTTCGTATAGTCTTATACTCGGTACATAGGGTCGACGTTATTGAAAACGAGATAAACTCAAGGGGTTGTTAGGTAGTTTATACTTCTCGTATAGCTAATAGGTCAAATTTTGATATTTACTACGAGGAAAAATTCAAGAGATTGTTAAAAAAGTCATACATTTCATACAGAGCTATACAACCCCCCCACCCCCGCGCGTATACGACGCATGCTAAGCTACAAGACTCGTATAAAAATTTTGATGTGTTAATTTATAATTAAGGGGTGTACCAATAATTAGTCTCTTATAAATTATGAGGTAACATAATTGTTTTATCTATTATAGTTAAGTAATATACACAAGGTGCCAATGAGTTTTAGATCAACTGGTTTACGATGAGGTACTCTATGACTTTCCAAAATGAAGATCATGGGTTGGAGTCTCACTAGATGCAATATGCTCCTAGTGGGTCAAGGGTTTTACCACAGTGAACTTTTAGGTGGTGGGTTTCCTTTGGAATTGTAGGCGAGCCAGGTCACCAGCGCTGTCTGTGTTCGTGGGCGTGAGTGGCCTTTCGCCATGGGATTTACCCAAGTGACTGGGCTTAAAAATTATTCATTGGCAGTTCAAAAGAAAAAAAATAATATACACAAGCTAATAAGCTCTGGATTAATTGGTTTAGAAAGAGATATTCTATAACCACTTGTGCTCAACACTATTTCTACATTAGGCCTCTTTAACAACCAAATAACCATTGGTCATCGGAACCTTCTCCTAAACAGAAACAACCCTTAAAAACCATCAAAAGCTCAACTCTCATTCTCTTAAAAACCTACGAGTGTTGTTTTGAATAATTCGAATCAGTGACTGGTCAGGTGATCGGGTGGGGTTGGGTTCAATTATAAGCGAGCAAATTTTTTGAATTCTTGAAATTTATCAATTTCCAAACAAAAATGATATCCAATTGTTTTTAAACCAGTTTAGACAACAAACTGGTTGCAATAGTGGTTCACTCATCAGCCTTATCAAATCGAATTTATTAAAGAACTGAATATGTCATATATAAGAAAAAATATTAACATTATTCCTATATATCCTGTTACAAACAAAATACAAGAATGTTATATGTTTTAAGGTGAATTTATACTTAAATAACTAAACATGATTCATAAATTATAAAATAGTAAAAAAAAGACTTTGGAAAGAAAATGAAATAAAAAAGTTTTAATATCAGGTATGACCATCGGGTTTGGTTCAACTGAAAATTGTTCAAATACACACAACCTGACCGGTTTTTAGTTTGAGTGATCTGACCGATTCAACTTTCGAAGTCATTTTAAGTTAGAGTAGTGAAGCTCACTTGAGGTCATGGTCATTTGGAGCAAGCGGTGAAGTCATTTTGAGGTAAGTAGTGAAGCTTAATTACTTGAGGTTTGAGAAATGTCTATAATAAGTTGGTGTAAATTAGTTGTAACATAGAATTATTAGTATTTTACATACATGTATGAAATACCATTCTAAAAAAACAGTTTCGGATCATCTCCAAAAGCCCCAAAAAGAATTACAATTTGAGATCTTTAAAACAAGTTTATGTATGTTATATGGAGTTTTTATGTTATATAGCGTAAGGCCAGCCATTGCTATATCCTCACTTTCTTCATATAAAAGACCAAAAGAGATGCTTATTTTTGATGAGGTAAGTTTATAACCCACTGTGTGTACAAAGATATTAATATAAAAAAAATGTTGAATATTTCAGGTAAAATTGAACGTTTAAGAAGTTGAGGTGCTGAGAAGATCAAGGTCAGATGGTTAAAGGGTGCATATGCAAATTCCAGATCTTAAAGGACTCTTGGCACACATATAGAATCTAGAGGGATCTGTATGCTATTTCATGGAAGATTTATTTCATATAAATAACATATTGAAAGAGAATGATCAGATTGGAGAAACTCCAGTTGACTTCTTTATCTGCCATATTAGTATCATCAACATTTCTTGCAACTTAGCCAAAAATCTCAAACATGCCTATGTATCCTCTTAATTATGTTTTGTAACGATATCGCGTTACCGTTATATCAGTCACGCACTGGTCTCGTCAACGTAAGTGTTGAGTCCTTGATGATAGTTTGTGATCAAATTAAAAGTATATTGGGATTTACGTATCAATAGCAACGTTATTTTGCATTCTTGCCGTGGTCCTTGATTTGTTGTATGGTTTCCGAAATATACTCTGTGTATAAGTGGTCAACTCTTGCCATTGTTAGTACACAATCCATTGGAGTTGTAGTTGGGGCCATTGCCCCAATATTTAGATGTTTTACGGTCTTAAGCTTCAAATCATTTGCTAAGCAAAATAAGAGCCATTTTTTGGTGTCTAAAGTAGAGAAATATTGGATGCAAAAGTGATGCAGTCGGAAACAGAGAGATAAATAATTGAACCTGTTGATTCAACGAGAATACCATGAACAATTCTTCTAACTATCGTTGATTCACAAAGAATACCGATAATCATGTTACACTAACACACACGGTGATAGAGAGAACATATTTTTTATAAACTTTTAATAATCCTTTCACCCATCTCTTACAAACATATAAAGAAACAAATCAAAAGTCGAATGGGCCACAAAATATAAACGGACCGAAAACTGGGTCAAATGTAAAGTTCAACAAAATGTAAAAATAAGACAAAAACGTAAATAACTCATAAAATAAGCCGTTTTTGGGCCGAAACGATGACCCAAACCGCCTCGCTCCGACGGTCGTTTTGACCGGTCACAGGCCCAAAACGGAGACTTTTAGCCCAACTTATGATCGTTTCAGTGAAGCCCCTTTTGATAAGCGATCTTGAGCCTCCAAAAAGACTAAAGCTTACTCATCTACATTTGGACCCACATCAAAAAGTTGTCTGAGTGGCAAGATAGTCGATCGTATAAGTTTTTTGTCAAGTGGTCATAGATCAAAAGTTCTTCTTCATAACTTGAAAAACCTTATTTTAAGCTTTTGCATTGGATTTCAGAAGGTAATTGTTAGGTCTCCTTCCTATTGTGGTTTTAATCTTTGTCGTATACTGTTCATATTATCTAAAGTCGCTGAAGGCAATGTTCTTTACTTCATCCACTACCTCGAGCTCTAATGACACGAACGAAGACCTTAGCAGTTATTGTTTATTACTCGAAGATGATATGTGGGTGGCTGAAAAAATAATGAAACGAACTACGGATTCTATGAATCGCTTGATAAAAAAAGCAGAGAAGAAGCAACATAGCAATCTTCTGAAGTTTCTTGAAAATTCCGTTTCATTCAACGGAGTACAAATATTTGACATGGATCAAGTTCAATCTCTACTTTCTGTTGAACCTATTAATATTTGGAGCTTACCAGTAGTAAGCTTAACATGCATCGCCATTGTTCTCCCAAATATTCATAAGAACATGGTTGATAACATGTTCAAAAGTGTTGGTGAAGGTCTTTTATACACTCGTCTAGTCGAGGAAACCCTAAATAAAGCATTTGAGTATGTTAATATTCGTCTAGTCGAAGAGAACAACAAGTATCGAATCATACAAATGATCATTCATACATATGAAAGCAACAACTTGGAGATTGAAGAATATCAGTTATTTACAACACTATCTCGCATGTTTGCAGATATATTAGCCGCATGTCTCACTAACATACCACAAGTAGTAGCAATGAGATGTCATGAAAGTACAATAGAAAATCATCATTTATGTTTTAATATTTCTTACCACTTTCTCTTTGAAAGGTGATGCGGGTCAAGAATTCAACTGCTTCTTGGAGAATTTCTTGTCTTTGTGCGAATGTATGTTGCTTTTCTTTCTCCTTTTTATTTCATTTGCAAATTATATGGATTATATTTCTAGTGTGTAAAATCTCATATGAACTACATATGATTGTTTTCAGATGGAAAAACTCATAATTATTATTACTTTGTTATACTACTTTAATATGAAGGGTTTATATCATAAAACTAAAAGGTAGTTTTGTTCATGTTATCGATTCGTAATCATGTTTTAGTGCATAATATGTTATTAATGTTTGATTTCGTTTCGCTACATGGTGAGTACTCACACTCTTTACTCGCATTTTTCATAAATTCCACATTTTCGTGCTCATTTTTGTGTTGATGTGACTCGAGTATTGTAAACCTGTGAGTCTTGTTAAATCTTATTTGAATAATCTGAATCAGTTGCTAATCGATTGAGGTTGGATTTAATGTTAAAGTTATTTTGACTAGAGTGGTAAACACTACTTATGATGAATTGATGTAAATTAATTATGATGTAACATTAAAAGGAGGTGAGATTAGTATCTATTTGTCATTTTGAAAAATCATGACCGGTCATCTCCCAAATGCTCAAATAGAATAACTTATAACCTATATCTTAATTAAGTTTTCCAACTTAAAAGTTGTTTTATTCTAACAAAATCGATCACTTAGATGTTCTAATCTTAAAACCTTTTTATGAATAATATAAAAAAATTTAAGGAGAAAGTTTAATAAATAACAACTAAAATTTATAATTGTTTAATTTTTAAGTCTAATTACAAAAAATACTACAAACACTAAATAATGATCAAGATTCATATATTTTCATTCAAGTTAGTTAATTCTAAATAGTTTTAACATTTAGGATGAAAAAAATTCACAAACATTGGAACATATGGAAAAGTACAAAATGACTTTATTCAAACACAAAAGCTTTAAGTAATTTTATTAGAACACTTAAGTGCATGTTTAGCAACAACTTTTCAACAGTTATTTTTTATTAACTTTTGAAAAATTATTAAGTCAAAAAAGTATTTTTCAAACCAAAAAGTACTTTTTAAACTGATTTTTCATATAAGGAAAAAAGTAGGTTTTGAAAAGTAGTAAAAAATGAGTTACTTATTAACTTTTGAAATCTATTTTTCGTTTAATTTCTTATTATACATTTCTACTACCTTCTATTAACTCTCATAATTTTTAAATTATGTTTTTTTGTCATTTTACAACGTTTTAGTTTATAAACTAATCTAAACACTTTTTAAAAAACTTATTTTGAAAAGTAATAAGTTAATAAGTTTTTTTTGTCAAAAATCATTTTCAACCAAAATAAACAATCCCAAACATACCCTTAGACCACTTGTGACAAGGGCTCCAATGTGGAGCGAGCTTGTTAATCAAGATCATGTGTCCAAGGGTGGTGAAGGGCTCAAATGGTGAGGTTGTCTCGATTATAAAAAAAATTTGTTTAGCTTTTATCTTAACGGTCAATTAAAAGTTATGCATTTTTTAATTCAATCCAATGGTTAGTTTCAAAATATTATATAGTTATTTTTAAGAAGCACCGTAAACACAACCATGTAACTCCATATTTTATCAAACCTACATCCCTTATTTCTCAAAACACACTTGTTAACGTATCCATTCTATAAAATCATGAACCCCACCCAACCCAACCCAACCCAACCCAACCCAACTCAATGGTTATCTATGCAATTGTTAAATGACAATAACCGCTAAGAAAATTGCAAATGCCATCTACGGTAAACAAGAACTGAAGAGATCGAACAAATATATTGAGCTAGAGCAACATTTGAAGCATTCGAGGGTGGTACGGTTTGATCTCAAAGGATGGATGGAGGAGATCGTTGTCTACCCAAGAGTATATCCATGTTAGGAATAACATAAATATGTCACAAGTGTACTTTTGTCTACACAATTAGCAAATCACTATGAGTACATCATGCCATTAGCCATTTAATTATTATTATATTTTACAGTGAAAGGCCTAATTGCATGGTAACATATATATCTTAGGCGCCATTCAACGTTGAAATTTCATTAGGGCTTTCACGTATTTCAACTAGTCTTCTTTTAATGTGGGGATTACTGAAACAAATAATATGAAACATCCTCGAGATTTATGCATATAAACAATAATTAGTGAAAATAGAAGTGATCCCATTGAAAAAAATTTATGGTTTCGTCACTGGTTATAGCTAGCATCAGTCTTTAAATTACCTGCCCAACAATTTTAAACATGGGTTCAAATTTATGTTACAATGTCTCAGATTGGTTACGTAAATCTTCTCCGGATCTGCAAAATAACCACGTGATGCAGTCGGAAACAGAGAGATAGATAATTGAACCTGTTGATTCAACGAGAATACCAGGAACAATTCTTTTAACTATCGTTGATTCATAAAGAATACCGATAACATATTTTTTTATAAACTTTTAATAATCCTTTCACCCATCTCTTACAAACATATAAAGAAACAAAGCAAAAGTCGAATGAGTCACAAAACATAAACGGGCCGAAAACTGGGCCAAATGTAAAGTTTAATAAAATGTAAAAATAAGACAAAAACGTAAATAACTCATAAAATAAGTCGTTTTTGGGCCGAAACGATGACCCAAACCGAAGACTTCTAACCCAACTTATGATCGTTTCAGTGAAGCCCCTTTTGATAAGCGATCTTGGGTCTCCAAAAAGACTAAAGCTTGTTCATCCACACTTGGGCCCACATCATCTTGTGAAAGGACAACCAAAAGGATCTGCAAAAATCACATTCTAAGCTTTTGTATTGGACTTCAGAAGGTGATCATAGTATCATGCAAAATAACGAGGCTCATTCCTGTTGTGATTATAATCTTAATTTGTCATATATTGTTCATATTATATCAAGGCACTCAAAGCGGTGCTGTTTACGCCACCGATTGCCTCAAGCAGTGACGACACAAGCGAAGACCTTAGCAATTATGTTTTGTTACTTGAAGATAATATGCCGCTTGCTGAAAGAACAACCAAAAGGATTGCAGATTCTATGAATCACTTGATTCAGAAAGCCGAGAAGAAACAAGATAACGATCTTCTAAAGCTTCTTGAAAACTCAGTTTCTTTTGATGGAGTAGAGATGTTTGACACCGATCAAGTTCAATCTCTACTTTCTGTTGAACATGTTAATAGTTGGAGCTTACCAATAGTAAGTTTAACATGCATTGTCATTGCTCTACCAAATATTCGTAAGGTTATATATAGTTGATAACTTGATGAAAAGTGTTGGTGAAGGTCTTGTGTACACTCATCTCCTATTTGTGATATTTGCAAATTATGATTGGTATTTAGTTTGAAACAACTCACAATATCAATTGTTATTGTTATTTATTATAAAACATATACAATAGTAATTAATTAAGTTTTTCAAATATTAAATATGCTACGTAAACTGGTAAGTATATTTATCATTTATCCATTATGTTATGAGATATGTGTCATATATGTTGATATTTATGTCATCCGGTTAGAATAAATAGTAATTGGAGGGGTAACATATCATCTAATCAGTTTTGAGTTAAGTAGTCGTTGAAGCAACACTACGGACCACAATTCATCCCCCAACGAATTTAATGGAACATATCATCACACTTCACCTTAATAATTAATAAAGAGTTTAAATAAAAATGTCGCTAAAACTAAAAAAATTTAAAAAGTGATCTTAACTTTCAATCTACTTAATTAGTAGTTGAGATCAAATTATAGGAAATTAATAAGTTTGTTAGAGTGGTATTTTAAGTATAACCATTTTTTGACTTTTTTCAACTTTTCTTATTTTCTAAACGTTTATAGATTTATATATGGATATTATTTTTTATAAATAATACATCATAAAAAGAGCACAATATTGCTATATAAAAAGATTTAAAAAATTATATTTTCAAGCTCATATGATTTTTGTCCGTCAGTATGTGCTTTGTGCAGTTCATTATGTTTTTTTGTTACTTATTATGTTTTTATGAATACTATTGTGTTTTTCTAAAATAATAAATTTTAAAAAAATATTGAATAACATTATTATATAACTCTACTCTCTAGTATGTAAAACATAATAATAATTTAACAACTGATTAATCTAAGCATTAAAAATAATACTATGATAACACATGCAATGTCTCATTGTGTTTTTTATCGTCATTATATTAGATTGAGCACTATGATTTTGAAAATTACATTGGTGAAAAAACATCACTGTGTATTTTTTATTGTAAAGCACAATAATAGATAACAATAAGTTTATATAATTTTGTAAAAAACAATGATAAAACTAACAGATTTTGTCATATTCAACATTATAAGTTTTAAAAATGATGAAAATATATCATTGTGTGCTTCTAATTGTAAAACACATTTATACAAGGTTATATAATTTGTAAAATGTAAAACACAATGATTAATTTACATATTACAAATAATATAAAATATATGACATAATTAACTGATATTTAACACAATGAACGTATAATACACACTGAACAAAATGCACTAATCTTTAAAACAATATAAGAACACATGTTAAGTTCATAATCTTTCTTAAAAATTTTAAGATTAAATACTATTTTTACTATAACTCTAGCTCAATAACTAAGCCTAGTTTTTTTTATGTTATTTTGAGTGTTTTTTTTAATATTAAAGGAAGTTTAAATTGATTTAAATGATGAAAATATATTTAGAAAAATAAACATGACATGATAATGGAAATAATGTACAAAAATGGACCACCACCACTACCAATTAATAATGGGGTTGCTCTTTCCACGAAACTATAAAGTTTCAATAGTACGTTGGTCACATCTGTATGAAGAAGTGACGAGCGTAAAACGTAAACTAGATCAATTAGTTTGAAAGAATACATCTTATGATTTTTTAATGTGAAAGTTATAACTTCAACTATCACATAATACAACATGATTCAGATGGACTAAAATTTTTATCAAAGTGAGTTTTTATGTGATGGTTTACTCTGGAACGGTAGACGGGTCGGTGCCACTAACGCCATTTGTGTTCACAAAACAAGAGTATAAAAAATTTCGTTGCATAAAAAATATTTTAGAAGCCGTCCATGTACAACCATAAGGTCTGTATGAGATCATAGGCGTTGTTTTCGAAATCAAAGCACCTAATTATGTAGGATAGTTAATTTCTTTAAATTTTATATATATTAAATTCTAATAAATAATATCTTTCATTCTTTCTTTAGATGTCTATAAAACATAAGTGCTTAAGTTCTCAATACATCTACTTAACACTGAAAATTAAACTAAATAACTTGAGAACTAAGTCTAGGGTCAACTTTAACTTTTTTGAGAGTCTAAATCAAAATCTAAAACACGGACTTTTTCGTTATAAGATTTTATTTTTTGTTTAGAATCATCGCACGCGTGTCACAATTTTTTATACGAATTTTATTAAAAAAACACAAAATCAAATATTATAGTTAGAGTAAATTTTAGCGAAAAGAAAACAAACATAACAAATACATAACCGAAAAGAAATCCCACTAGTACAGTAAGACCAAGCTGGGTCCGGATAGATCAGACGAGATGAGATGAAATCTTACTAATATCTTGTAGGATAAAAATGTTGCTCTTAGTAAAAAAACGACAACTCATTTAGGAAAAAGAAAACTCTCATATTGATTCTTCACAACATCCTTCACTCTATATATAACAACCCCTAAAAACTAAATAAATTTGGACTCTAAAAGTTAGAGGCCTCCAATTATATATTATGAAAAATGGAATGCACAGTTGCTTTTGATCATCTGTTTATATTTTTCTCCTTCATTTTGTAAAATAGATTTTTATAAATACATGAAGTTTATTTTTATTTATGAGATTTTATCAATTCAATTAAAACAAACAATTCAATTAAAAAAAGATTTTATAAGATTTATAAAATTATAAAGTTTTATAGATTAATATTTAGATTCATTATGGAAATATGGATTTAAAAGTCTAGGGTGGGAAGTGTAAGTTTTAAAACATAAATTATAAATATTTAACATGAAATGTTAACATTTCAAAGCCTAAGGACTAACTTGTAAATATCTTTAAAGCCCAACGGACCCCCACCCCGTCGGCCTTGTGTCCTCCAGCCGATCTCCGGCGGAGCTCCGGTGACCCTCACACACCCAAAACACTCGATTAAAATGCAATTAAACCACTCCTTAACCTTCGCGCTTCAGTTTTGAACATGAGACCCGTTTCAATTGAATTTATTTGGCTGTTAAGGTTGGGTATTCGAAACCGAATCTTCATTCAAGGCGTTGAACTCGTTTGACTCGAAATTGATCAAATCTTGCCTTTTTAATTGAGGGAAAATCATTATTTCAATACTCTTAAACTATTTGAACTCCTAATTACATCTGAAACACACTCACACATCATCGTCGAGCATCATCATCATTCGGACCTGCAACTCAAGCGAAACCCACCTTACAAATGTTTTCAATTGTGATTATTGGAGGGAAATTGTTCATTAACGTCTATAGAAGCTTGAGAAACTATTAATTTGGTTAAATTCATCTCTATCGATTCGAATTGATCATATGCTTGGTCGCGGTTGTTCTTGCTCTTGATACTATCGAAATAAGTTTAATCTAGGTAATCAAATACATGGATACACTCGGTTTCACCTGGGGATTAAAAGCCCCAACTTTGATTTCAATTAACTAAATTAGTTAAGATTGAATTTGATCGAAATCAAATCTAGGGTCTTGAGCATTTGTGGATTTATATAAATATTTTTTTATTAATTGTTTTGTGTATTAATACAAGATTTGGGCTTAGGCCCACCGGATAACATTCTACACAAACAAGCTTGAGGTCTCATGTTCGGATCGGGCCTCCCCATATTATTTTTAAATCGGTTTTTATGCATTAGTTAATTACAAAAAAATTTATTTATATCATTAAATTATATAATAATTTTTTGTTAACTAAAACATATCAGAAATTATTAAATTAATTTTTTAAAGATATAACTTTTACATTCTATTATCTTTTAAAGAATAAGTGAAGTTATAAAAACATTATTAATTTATTTATATGATTTAAATGTTATAGAAACTATTATAAAGCAAACTCAAATTATTTCAAATCATTTTAAATTTATATTATAAATAATTACTTCAAATAAT
Organism: Flaveria bidentis; assembly: GCA_018326385.1. NCBI lineage: Eukaryota > Viridiplantae > Streptophyta > Magnoliopsida > Asterales > Asteraceae > Flaveria > Flaveria bidentis. The sequence continues at coordinate 2,625 of BJCM01156292.1, read as the reverse complement.
TAATTATTCAATTAATTATTTTAATCAGTTATATCATAAATAATTACTAAATTAATTATTTTTTTCACACTTTAATACTCAATTCTTATTTAATCAATTATTCTAAATTAAAATTTTAAGTAATATTAAATTATTCAATTTCATTGATGATTTATTATCGTTTTCAAACTTAATAATCTAAACAATTTATTCCATCCTTACTGAATCAAAATATAATTTGTTACATTATTTTATTTAACCTAATCACCAAAACCCCAAATTCCAATTGAAATCCTAAATTCATATTTAGTCTTTAATCATATCATTAATCTAATCTTAGGACACCATTATTAGGTTAACCGTGAGGAAAATCATTGGTGTCTAATCTTGCATTGTTATCATTCTTCAAATCATCTCATAATATCAAAATGAGTATTCACAGCCTTTTTTATGTGTTTTATATTTTGGAGAAATCATGTAATTCAATATTTAATTATTGTTATTTATTGGTATTCTATTTCATTCTAAATTCAATTCAAGATATGCTATGTTATTACTTGCAATCATATTTAGATAAACTAAATGATAACATAATCATTAATTCATACAACCATGGTAACAATAATTTATCTATTGGTTTGACAAACCCACCTCATTTTTTTAGTCGCTTAGTGAGTGGAATCGGAATCATTCATTCTATAAGGCTTCGTTTGCGGATCGAGTCAATTCAGTCATTAGCTTTAATTGTGTTGATTTCAGGATGCAGTTTAGAAGACCCTTTCATGCTCATATAGGACTTGGACCTGGATTAATAAAAGACTTTATTATGTTATTTGAATCTTTATTGCAATGTAATGATTTATTTTATTTGTATTAGTCAATGAAAATGATATTCAATATTATTTCAACGTAATTACTACCATGTGTCATGAGCAATTGATTCACATTCGTCCGCCCCCGATAATTTCACCGTCGGTCGGGGTGTGACATTAGGTCGCCCCGACATTCTGATTGTCGATGGTGTCACTGCCTGGCGGTGGCAGGTCGTCCCTACCCTCTGATTGTTGTTCGCACAACCTGTGTCATTGTCGATGTTTCTTTATTGAGAGAAAGTATCAGTTGGGGTTGCTTTGCCCATGGTGTCGTCGCTACGTGACGGTGGTGAGATGTTCCGATCGTAGGTGGCGTCGTCGTCATGTGACGGTGGTAGGTCGCCCCTATTTTTCAATCATTGTTCTCACGGCGTGTGTCGCCATCAATTGCTTGGTCTGCCACGATGACAATGGCTCCGGATGTGTTCAAAGTTTTATGAGCTCGTAACCTATTTTTTTGTGCCTAACACCACTGTGCTATGACATTCGATTTGGGGTTTTTGGTTTTGGCAACAATAGTCGGGCCTTTGTCCCCGTTAACCGATGTGTTTGTGGGTTATCGCATGCCTCGCGGTTTGCTTCCATCTTCTACTTACACCGTGGTTGTGTACTACCGTGATTCAGCCACTTGCTAGATGGTGGCGCCCCTCTGTTTAGCGTTCCCTCTTGGAAGTCGTTTTTTGTCGGCGGATGAGTGTTTGTTAGTTGGTTACGGCTATTGTCGTCGGTGAGTGTTTAGTTATGGTTCAAAACCCTAAGTCGATGCCCGAGATCGACGACGATGGGGTTCGTTTCATATGAGATCTAACGTCAATGATGATGTTGATAGCTTCATCTGAGACGAAATGGCACAATGATGGTCATGGTTATGTGTTACTTGGTGTTGGTATTTTCGATTGATGATGATGGCATGACCATCTAAGACCACTCAATTTCTTGCTTTCATTATATGGTTGACATTGTATCACAGTTACGTTTCAGTTTCAATGTTTTTTTGCATTATTTTGTTGTATAATTTTTTGGCTTTGGTCGTATGGTTTAATGGGCATTTTGGATTACTTACTTTGCGGTAGAAAGCACGTTGAACATGATGCTATCAAAGTGATTTGGGATTCCCTTATGGTGGGTTTGGTTTTGAAGTGGCCGATTGTAGTTTCGAGCCGTGACTAGACTTTGGTTTCGAACCTATTGTTTTGTTTACGATGCAAAGGTTATGGTTTATATGAGCCGTGGTTTGCCCCATCCACAACACACAGAACGCGCATGAACGAATCTAAATATTATCTTGAATCTTCAGCTTATTATTATTATTATTATTATTATTATTATTATTATTATTATTAATTTTATTCTATTTTTATTATTTTAACCTGTACCTAACTATTAGTTTATTATTATTAATAAATTAATAAACTTAATCTCACATTGAGTAAAGTATCTGACGATGACCTCCTAATCAACGTATAAAGTCACTCAACCGTGTTTAAAAGATAGCTACTTTTTTTGTTGGGCATGTCTAATAATTAATGTCATGGTGACTTAAAAGAGAATTACCGATGAAGACACGGTTGACTGACTTTATACTTTGATCTAGTTTTATTTCACTACATATTTAATTACTAGCCTTGTTAAATCCATTTTGTTACACAAGTTAAATAAAATAAAAAACTTAATATAATAAAATTTATTAATTATTAAATAATATTTAAGATATGATATGACTAAAATTACATATGAGAAATAATTCTAAATAATAAAACAATAATATTAATTT
>BJCM01156290.1:0-28717 GCA_018326385.1 Flaveria bidentis | reverse complement strand
AATAAACGTACAAGTATAATACGAACGAAGAAACGACTATCTTAAATGTTTAGTTTTAAATGTTTAAATTATTTAAATGTTATAAATTGTTAAAATGTTTAAATTGTTTATAAATGTTTAGGTTTGGGTTTTTAAGATTTGAAACCGGTTTGGACCCGAACCGGTTTGGGGCCAAACCGGTTTTGACCAATTTTGACCAAACCGGTTTCGGTTTGGGACCCGAACCGGTTTGGGCCCCCGAACCGGTTTGTACATCTCTACTCAGAATAGATACGCCATTTTTTGCTTAAATTATCCATTGTCTACGTCTGTATCATAATTTTAATTCATATTAAAATGAGGTTGACAACACTCCAGAAAAAATATAAATAAAAAGAATTATTTCCTATGTTTTTTTAGTTAGAACTAAAGTTAGTCAATTTATGCGTGGTTTGTACCTCTTTCACAACTCGTGCGTTATTTTTTTGGTTAGAACAAAAGTTAGTCAATTTGTACGTGATTTGTACCTCTTTCACAACTCGTGCGTCATTAGCCTGTAAAAACCTTAATTTGCTTCAGCTTGAAGTAAAATGGTTCAATCAGTTTACTCGCATGAAATTTAAATTGAGTTCAAGCTCAAACTATTTTGCTTGTTGGCTTGATTGAATAAATTAACATCCAAATGTCCTTGTATATTAGTTAGTAGTTTAGTAATTTGTTGTTTAAGATCTTGTATATTTTGAAACCATTGCAGTCTTGTTATTAAAGACATGTATAAAACGAGACATACAAAATCATTAAAATTCAAAAAAAAAAAAAAAACGAGACAACTTGCATATGTGGCTAACAAGGTTGCTGCTTTATTCTAGTTGAAAAAAAGTTGAGCTTTCAACTTGTGTTAAAGATTATGATACGAAGAACCTTAGTTTGTATTTGTGAACTCGAGTTCAAGTTAAAATCCCACTCGACTCAATATCTTAGTTAAAGTTTTCAAATTCATACTTAAACCAAAGCTTAATCATATCAATAACTAAAGTTATTAATCACATGCTATACTTTTTTGACCTTGATATTTGAAAGTTCTTGTTACTATCGCTTACATTTATGATTTATACAAAAGAATATATAACTACTAATAAAATATGGAGTTATGGATCATTGGATCCCATGTTCCTAACCCTTGTATTACATTACATATATTATCATGTCCGATAGTCCAAATGAATAGCTACTTGACTTTCCTGCCTAACGGCCTTGCATAGAAATAGAATATTAATTTGACTTTATATTTAAAATTTTAAAAGCTAAACATAATCAAGTATTTTTGTTTTGTGGGACATTTTTATTCAACTAATTCTCTGATTGTGAATTTAAGTCTTAACTGAAAAGGATGGTTATTGGTTTAAAAGGATAAAAACGTGTACCTTCATGCCGATTTTCATACATGTACAATTTCATTAATGAAATATAATACTATTAATGTATTTAGAAGGTCATATTAAAACAAAAAGATAGAAATTTATCATAGATGATATTTCTAAATTGAGAAAAACGTAAATTTTCTAAAACAAAAACAAAATTAACTAAATTTTTAGTTTTTCCTAAATTTTGTTTGAACAAAGTAAGATAAGAGCAAAAAATTAATCCGTATGACAGACCCTGTTTTCTTCTTCTTTTTTTTAGCAACTATTTTTTGAAATTTTCTTTTCTTAACATGAGTTATTGTTTCTAAGGAAAATATAAATCAACATGGGCGGAACATTTATAGTTATGAACTTATGATTAAACTTTCACATGAATTTGCTCGTTTTATCTTTATCATAAATATTTACATTTGATTCGATCCTTCTTGTGTGTGTATACATATGTTTATGTCGTTAATATAACTCAAAATTGTTATCACTTAATCTAGAAAGATACAACGGTAGGCAACATCAATTATAATAAATTGACGTCGTACGGAGTATCACGTATACAAGCGAGTTGACTTTGTATGTTATTAATAAAACGTGGACTTTTTAGGTTATCACGCTTATTAATAGAAATGCGTATGCTAATTTCTGTTTTTGCAAATACGATGTTTAACTTAATTTTCAATTCGGTAAAAAAGGCTAATTATTACTTACAAATATTCATCACTAACATTAAAAAAAATATAAAGATGTTTTTACCGTATAACAACTAAAACAACTGTTTCAAATCTTTAAATTTTTAAATATTTCAAAATTTTAAATAAGACAAAACTACTTTTATTTATATTCTAAACTGAATATATATGATTATCCAATCAATATTTATGATTTTAGAGATAAATGAGATGATACCAAAATGATTGAAAGTTCATCAAATCCGACTTACAAAACATGATTTATTGAGGTCAACTTACGAAACTTAGTTCATCAAAAGTTGATCGATAGTTCAGTGTTGACGGTAATTTTATGTTCATCAATTTTAATTTTTCTTTTGCAATTAATCATTTAATCTGCGAATTGTTATTGTCTCGTCTTGATTTATGCACGATTTCTTTAATCTACTATTGTCCTTTTGTCAATACTAATCTATTGTTGTGTGTTTGATCTTAATGTAAATTTGCAATTGATGCTTCTCTTTACGTTAACTATTGTTGTTTATTTGTAGTTTAAATATTTTTATAGTTGATTTTGTTTCAATTCATCAATTTATTTTTTATCTTAAGTTGTTTTCTGCCACACTATATATAATTTTGTTTATGTCGTCGGTTCGAGGCCGGGTCTTTAAGAATAACACATAGACAAGGCCCTCAAAATTTTGTTTCTTTTTAGGGTCACGAAAATGTTGAGTCGTCCTTAGAAACATGATTATAGCTATTCTCGTATAACCGACTAATGTAAAGACATTTAAGTTGATAATTTAATGGTAAGAATCAGAAACTATTTAAAAAACTATAGTTCAATTCCTGTCATTAGATAGTTTTAAAAAATGTATCTAAGTGTAGAAACAGATGAATTTTGAGTTGTTAAAAAAATTATAGACATGAAGAGTGATATATTTTAGAAAACATACTTTTGTTATTAACTCTAAGTAAGTTTCGTTGATCGGTTATTAACGATTGCTTTAGTTATTTGTAACAATGAAAAATATTAGATCACATACTAAATTAAAATATTATATATGCTTTAACACATAAGGTAAAATTAATTAGCTAATGGTTCATGTGGTATGTGTATAATTTATTACAGTTTTATTCATTGGATTTAGTAATTCACCTTTAGTCCAGCATATTAACGTAATACTAGTTTTGTTAAAAGTTGACATTAAGTTTTCTATTAGATTTTTATAAAATCACTGTTTTACCTCTTTATTTAAAAAATAAGATAAATATAAACCCAAATTAACTGTTTAACCCCCTAATTTCTTCATTTGTTCATTCAACGCCTTCATCTTCCTCACCTACTACCGCACTCACCTGCAAATCTCAATGCAATCAGCCCAGATTCCCAAATATCAAATTCACCAAAAAAACTGACCTCATTAACAAATATTTCCTTTATGTTGATTGTTGCAGGTGAAGGAATTCCAACTATCGCATATGATAAATTTATTTTTGAAGTTTTGTATTTTAAGATAAATATGTGACTTGTGAATTTTGATGTTGAACCAAGATGCCCAAGATTCAATGTATGAAAACATTGTTATTCAGGTAAGACCTTAAGAGTCAAACAATTAGCAAAAAAACAATAGTTAATTGTGTTTGGAATAGTTTAAACACACTAACGCGAAATGCTGTCGTGGAAATATCATTTGGTGAGGTAATTGTTATAAACAATTATATGTATTTAATTGCTGTTATTTGAGAAATAGTAATAACTAAAAAATAAATATTAAAAGTAGATAAACGTGTGTTGGGAATAATGTTTATTTGCTAATATTAGGTTTAAATAATTTATTTAGTTTAGAATTATAATAAACACATGTAAACGATCGAAAAACATTATATATATAATGGATATACATATACACACACAATTATCTATCTATATAATAGCAAATTCTTGGTTACATGAACTTTTTGGTTTTTGTGTTTTAGCCATAAAAGTTTTATGGTTTTTATATTTGGTTCTTTTTTATTTTCAAGTTATTTTAGTAATTAAAAATTATTCTTAATACCATTTATATAAATTGCATCATAAAATACGAAAAAACTTGCGTTAATTTGACATGTTTGTTAAATATATTATGTTATGTTGACGTTATTTCTTCCCTTTTTTGTTTGATGTCTTTGAGTTCAAAGTCGAAGTGATAGGCGTGAGTATGTTTTTTTGTATTTGGGTTTTTATATTCAAGTTCGTAATGCACTTATTCGCGCATCGCGCGCGAGATCATTTCTAGTATACATAATGGAGAGGTGCCTATGTGATGTGACAATAAGATATCAGATTAAATTGAATAAAATGTTCTTATGATGTAATATTAACATAAAATATTAATAAATAAAAAGTTATAACCATTTAAAAATCATGAGTTAGTTGATTGATAACTATTTAGTTCTTATTTTAGTAATTTAGTTTTAAATGAACGTACCAAGTACTTTAAATGGTTATAAAAATAAATTACTAAAACAAGAACTAAATAGTTATCAATTAAAATCTTTGTTTTATTACTAATACGCTTTACTCATACGTAATTTTAATGATATGTATCTTAAAATAACGTTTTATAATTAATAAATGTATATTTTATTTAGTCAACCCGTATAATATGCGGGTTTTCTTAAGCCAGGGTATCTTAAAATAATATAATACATATACAATTAAAGTATAATATAAGAAATACAAACAATAAACCTAATTAAGAATATAATTAATATATAGCATATTCATTGTCCATATTACAAGTAGTAATAGTATTGAAGTTGTGACGCTTGGTGATAAAGTCGAGGACTATTATAATTACATAGATATTAAATCAACATGAGATTGATTGAGAATCAATTAAAGACAAAAGCTAAAATTGTAGTACACGATCACCACTAACTTGTCTCCCATTAGTAAAGTTTTTTGGAGTTCGACTACTGAAATGACCGTGTCCCAGCTCGGCATCTCGACATGATCGTGCGAGTCATCGTGGCGTTGTAATCAACCTAGTTTTAAAGCATTTACATATGTCTGATAGTCGACACGACCGTGTCAGCGTCTCTTATGAGGCACATCTTGAAGGCAATAACCTTAATTCCCTTTAACCTCTAAGACAGTTTTGAGAATTTATTATAAAGGTCTACTATTCATTTCATCTATTTCTATTTGATTCATCCTTATTGATCATGTTTAATTCTAATTTTGTAAGTGGTTTGTGTGTTCTTGGAGCTAGGGGCATAAACAAGTAAAGTCGGTTCGCAAACTATTGTTGGCTTATAAAAAACTCAAATCAAGCCGAGCTTAAACTAGTTCGAGCTCATATTAAAGCTCATTTACTAAACATGCCCAAGCTCGAGCTTCAGATATCGAGATTGAGCGGGATCACGAGCATAAACGAGCTTCACATACATCATTAATGTGTAGATTGAAACCATGAAAACATTTCAAAGAACAAAAATTAGTAGAGTAAACAATGTTATCAGTATATCTTTTCTACATGTGAAATAACCATTACATGTCTCTATATAGATGATCCAAAAGATACAAAGAGGTCAAGCCCCACCCCTTGTGGTGGTAACTAACTTGATGTCTAACATGGAGGCCATGGGTTCAATACCCACTAAAAAGAACTAATATGGAGTTTAACCATCAATACCCACTAAAAAGAACTAACATGGAGTTTAACCATTCAAAAAACATACAAAGGGTCGTATGAAACTAGAATATGAATTAATCAAATTAAATGTAAAATACCTCTAATAACTCTAGTATAAAGACCACCAGTATACACATAATAACACTACAATTTACAGTCCAACATCATTGATACTTCATGTGAATATCGATCAAATCCGACATTACTTCTATTCCAAGTGTTGTACTCTAAGAAATAGACGACGAGTTAATTGTAAAAGAAATTCCGGCAAACATGAGATTCGACTTATAAGTTTTAATAGTTCACATATTTTTACAATTCAAATAGATGATAATTATGTTTTGATATATAAAAGCTTGCACTTACCTTTCTTTATTGGCTTCCATATTCTTTGAAAGTTCACAAGAAGTAACCAAACAATATATTCTTATTTTGAGAAGATTCAAAGAGTCTATTCAAAGCATATGAAATTAAATACTTATTAAACTATTACTTGTTTTGTTTGTGTCTGACAAAAAAAATAAGAGAAGCTTCCATAAGCAACAGCATGAAGGGAACGTGTTGCGAGAAGGCAAGCTAGTGTCACGCACGCACTCTACACGTACACCACATTTTTTTAATAGTTATACCAACATGTTAACTTTTGATATTTATGGTGTATTCGATATTTCAAACATAAAAGTGTGGTATTTCTTGTGCGGTAAGTATTGAAACTACAAGAAATATAATTAGATTTTTGTGAATTCAAAACAGAATAATGAAAGATATTTTACGGACAAAGGCAATTGTTAAACCATTTAACTAACTTTTTACATATCGTTTACAATTGATTTACAATTCATTTTGAGTCGCTTGGATACCATATCAAATAACTTGTATCTAGGTTACACGATTTTAATTACTTTTCTAACAATAATAATCTTTGTGACAAATGAACATATGAGTCGTATTGGATTATTAACTCAACCTGTCAACTCAATGCGATTATTATCCAGGTAAAACTCAGGAGAATTTAACCATTTTAGCTTTTTAAACAAGTAACTTTTAATAATAATAATAATAATAATAATAATAATAATAATAATAAACAATTATTATTGTTATGTTGTTGTTATTATTGTTGTTATTGTTGTTATTATTGTTATTATTATTATTATTATTATTATTATTATTATTATTATTATTATTATTATTATTATAAATTTTACAAAACTTATTTAATTTAAAATAAACACTCGCAAAGTCAAAGTAGCGAAATCAAAGTCACATGACAGAGAGAGACATTAAAAATGAAGTATGAACTAATAACATGTGATAAAAAATTAAACAACTTCCACTTGATTCTTTACTAATCGGCTCTATTATTAGGTTTGTATTTTGTAATTTTCTTGTTTTATACTTCTACTTATATATTGATTACGAGAGTATACAACTTGATTAATTTTTATTTAAGGTTAATTCCTATTGCTCTATATTAATGATTAATTATTTTGAATGTATTTCATAGTTCTATCATTAATATATATTTTATTACAAACATAGTTTTTATGGTTTGATTGGATCTAAGTTTAAAACTCACATGGTTAGTTACGTGTCTTCTTTTGGTAAGTATAGATTCTAACACCACCGTCTATTAAAGTTTCTGTTAAGTTGAAATATAAAATGTATAAAGACTATTTATGCAACGTACTAAAAAATAATAAAAAGGTATTAAAAGAAAAGAAAAATAACCCTTTCGACATCTTGATTCTACGCCTCAATGTTTGAAGATAATTCCACATCTTTGTTCTTTTTATTGCTTTAGTAATACCTTGAATAAGGGTTTACCCCTTCGATTTTCAGTTCTCCTAGATAGTCGTTTAACTCAAAATTACAATACTATTTCTACTATAATATAAAGATATAATGAGATGACACGTGTCAACATTACAATAATTCTCATCAATTTTTTTTGCTTATCTCTCATATTAAATAATTACTTTAATTACTAATAATTTTATTTTAATACTTTTTTAAATTTAATAAATTAAGAAAGAGAACTATTTATTAATGTTATTTCTAACTAAGAAAAAAATTAAAAAAAATGATATAACTGTTTTATTAGTTATAGTCATTTCTCGTATATAATTTTAGTCATATCATATCTTATAATATCATTTTATAACTAATAAATTTTATTATATCAATATTTTATTTATTAAAACCGTTTAACACACTGATTTACTAAAACTAGTATGAATATAAATATTAATAGCCGCAATCATAACTGCTTTGATTCCCTTTACTGTGGCAAAAAGTAAAAAAAAATTAAAAATTCATTCCAATCCAACTTAATACAAATTTAACGAAAATAATTGTTGAAACCAAACTTGTTACAAAATAAAAATCACCTAACCCAAACATTAAACTCTTAAAACTTAGAACATAAATCTATGACAAATGCCAAACCCCAGGGGTTAATTATCTCGTCAATGATGTAATAAAATAACTGGTTGCATAAACTTTATTAATTTTGTAGTGATATATTTTGATTCCAAAGATTTTATTCAACAAATAGAATGGACACCGACTTGATGACGCTACCACTTTTTAAGTGAGTAAAAAAAAGGAAAAAAAATCACAAATGTGTTGACTATTGACCGGCTCGATTGCTTGACGATGAGCTCGTGGCCGGCACACATGATTTCGGTGGCGCGTGACATTTGTGTTAACATTTACCACCGCAACCTAAAAAAGAGTAAATGACACTACTTTATTCCAAAGTGTTAACACTTTCTTTAATAGAAATTCACAAAAAGTTTATTTCTTTTTTCTCTTAAAATGCTTCTTTTAAAAAAATTACCTCTTAAAATGTCCCTATCACATAAGACGTCGGCACAACAACACTTGTGAGGCTGGAGCGGACGCATGTATAACATAATCAGTCACAATTGGACACGTCTTAAACAGACGCGTCTCTGGCGTTATTGTCATGATCACCACGCTAATAAATTTTTAGTTTTTTATATGTTTGGCCAACCTATGAAAATAAGCGTCTGTTTGGGCCATGGGGAAATAGGCTCCCGTCTGCTTAGTACAAGTGCTCGCTTGCTCGTAACAAGTGCTAGCTTACTTAGCATACATTCCTCATTTTCGATAAATAAAACTCTGCCCGCTTAGAAAAATATGTATATTTGTGACTAATTCTGTTATATGAATGTCGACGTCTTGTCAAGACTAATTTTTTAGAGACACATTTTGAGGAAAAAGTTAGGAAAACAATAAAAATTTAATTTTTTAAAATGATGTTAGTACAAATGCTATTTATTATTTTTAGAATGATAGCTCACTCAGCCACGTATTACTTCTTCCAATCTATACTAAATTCTAGTCTACTACATATTAGATCCGATTCTTTTTTTTTTTAAATAATTTTTATTGTTGGGCTACCATATGACTCACACACCCGAGGTGAGTCCATCAAATTAGTGAGGGATACCGGATACATTTAACACCACCTTTTAGAAACCAGTCATGTTACAAAACTATTAGCAATACTAGTTTAGTCTCCAAACTTGTTAATCATGTCGATTTGAATGACGTGATGATTAATTGTAAAACAAGTATCTAAATGCCACACAATTTCAAATACTATGTTGTTTATATTAAAAAAGATAATATTTTAAAAAATAAATTCTTTTAAGTGACAGTGTTTAATTTAGTTATATAGTTCAAATCTCGTTATCAATAAAAATTACCCTTTGATAAAAAAAAGTTTGAAGGAGTTGGAAGATTACTTGGTTTAAATATTCAGAAATAACACCATTATCTTCCTGATGGTTAGTAAACACCACATTTAAAACACAATATCTGAAGTACAAATCATATAAACTATAAAAAAATTATATTTTTAAAATTTGTTTTACTTGAACCGACCGAACCACTTAATCAGGTCACGTGTCGAATCATTCATAGGTGAAGGATGATAGAAGCCAGAGGCTAACTCTTTTCTTGTCACTAGTGTTAATTTTTGATCCGTTAATGTAAAATTTTACGTCAATAGTGTATTTTTTTAATATATATCGAGTTTACCACCTATTAAAAAATTTAATTCCACCTCTACACCCTTATAAAAGTGTTCAAGCTTGCCATTACAATCTTCACTTGTTAAAAATCACCTTGACGAAGTATAACTTATATAACCCAACCAGCTTATGTCGAATCCTTGCATTTGTTTATTTTACTAACAAGATAATTAGAAAAGAGAACATGCTACAAGCTATAGCTACTTGTCTAACCTTAAACATACATTGAATTACAAAAGTTGATAAATATAAAATTAACCAATTTGGCAAAAAAAAAAGAAGATTAGAAGAATATAGTTAAAAACCTAAACGATACTAATTATGTCACATCATATGCGTATAAACGAACATGTGTAGCAGGTATTTTGTCGCCAAGTAACAATTTATAACTTTTCATCACCCTTAAAAGTCGTGATAATAATAATAATAATAATAATAATAATAATAATAATAATCATGGTAGAAGATACACACGGCGCGTGAGGAGAGTGGGTGTTGGCTGAAGGTGCAGCATGTTTAACGCCTCTTCCATGTAAACCCACAGACAAACGTGAAGGCTTTGTGCCGTTAAAAAATAGGCAGCGTTGGCCGTTTGGTATAACGTCCCAATCATCCCACACATACAACCAAATTTAATAATTCCAAAAACAATAAACAAATATAAAAAAAATGAACGAAGCTTTGAACGCCAATGGCAAGAAGATGATGATGCAGGAGTCGTTATATGCACCACAACTTCCATGCCGGAGCTCCCCTTCGTCGTCTTCTTCTCTGTTATTCTCCGGTGGTCGGAGCTTCTATGGCCGCCGTGTAGATCAATTCCGCCCCTCTACAGGTGGCGGAGATAGACGCTGAAGTTGTTGCAGATTGTTATTGTTATTATTGTTGTTATTGTTCATCTCATGTCGGATTTTGAACTTACGGTTATTCCTGGTGAACGCCTCCGTGAAGCTCCTGTTCTGCTGCTGTTGCACTTTCACAATGCTCTCCGTCAAGAGCTCGCTGACCTCCGCCGTACCGCGGCGGAGGCGTTGGACAGCGGGATCTATGGTCCTGAGTTGATTCGTGAACTCCGGCGGAGGTTTGAGTTCCTTAGGCTTGTGAACAAGTATCACTCGGTGGCGGAAGATGAGGTATCTTTGTTTTTCCCTAATTAACTTGCTGGTGATTTGAAATCAATGTGTGATGGATTGAGTTGATCGATTCTATATGTCTGATTGTCATTCTGTTATGTTCTGCGATGGTGAATGTATGATTTCACTTCTGGTGTAGTGATTTCACTGCTTACAGTTAATTGACAAAATCAATGTGTGATGAAATTGAGTTGATCCGTTATGTCCGATTGATATTCCGTTTTAGTTTTCCGATGACGAATGAATGATTTCACTACTGATGCAGTGATTTTAGTTGCTGTTAGTTAACTAGATCAATGTGTGATGAAATTGAGTTGATCGGAGTTCGATTATGGATTTATGTCGGATTATTATTCCGTTTAAGTTTTCCGTTAATGTGCGAACTGTTGATTTGTGTGTTAATTGCAGTGATGGTTATTGATGTCGATTACCATGTGTTTATCTGATTTCAGGTGATATTTAGAGCTTTGGATGTACATGTAAAGAACGTGGTCTCTGCATATACATTGGAGCACACAAGCACCAATGATATATGGGACTCCGTTTTCCACTATCTGGATGTGTTGAAGAAGGAAGATGAAGTTCACATTTCGAAGCCATTTCAAGAACTGGTGTACTTTATTGGTACATTGCAGACCAGCATTTGCAAGCATATGGCCAAAGAAGAGGAGCAGGTATGAGACATTCTTGCTTAAATGATCTTACAATCATAGGAGTATTATTGGTGTAAAATGAGCCGAGTGGAGCTCGAGTCCAACTATACAAAGTTTGACTCGGTTAACTTAAACAGAACTTGATATAGAGCTGGGCTCATTGAAAGCTATATCTTAAATCTTTTGGGTTCAAGTTAATTTGTTAAGCGAGCTTTAATTTAGATTTGAGCTTAGCTCAATTCAGACTTTTAGTTGGTTGTAGGCAAAAAGTAAATTACATAAATGGTATGGTTATTGGTAGTTAAAACTTGTGAATCATTAAGTATTTGAAAATATATTCATAGATTGAAATCTCTCAACACAAAACATAATTCCTGAAGGGGTTGGGGTAGTTAAGCGTTCGATAATGGTAATTTACTTTTTAAAGTTATTACAATTATCTTTCAAGCTTAGAGTTGCAAACAAGTCAGGGCGCCTTGTGCATATATACTTGGAATTACAAGTAAAAGATTTAATCAAGCTAAGCTGAAATGAGTTCGAGCTCGTATTATGACTCATTCAATAAACTAGCTTGAGCCCGAGCTTTGCATGCCACGCTCGAGCCGTTTTGTAAGTCTAAACGAATCTTTTATTTATATAAATTTTATTTAATCTATTAGATAAATATTTATATGAATTGTTATTATTGTATATAAAATTATGATAAAATAATTAAGTAATATATATTATGCTATATATAATCATAACTATAAATAAAAAAAAATTAATGAAATTCTATAAGTTAAATTATCAAATACTAAACGAGTCAAGTTCGAGATTTATAAATAAATCTCTAGATGAGCCAAGCTTGAGCTCAAGCTCTCTTAATTTAAAAATAGTCAAGCTCGGGCCTAGGTGAGCTCTTACTCGGCTAGGTTCAGCTCGTTATACCCCTAATCAAGCCTAGCGTCATCAATCGAAACAACTCATCTACGTGTGTCTCAAACACTCATACATCATCTTCCCTTCCACTTCCATCCCTCTCCCTTGTGTCTGAACCCCACCACTATTCACTTCGTCGCTTACACGCTACCTTAGCTCCCCTGAACCACCACCACACTTCTTGACTCTTCAAGCCCCGTATTAATTGAAAACCCGAAGAAGACGCATACATGTATTTGAGGAGAGAAATGAGAGAGAAATATGAAAAGAAATGCACACATGAAAAAGAATCATATATGCATGCAAGAATGGGTAAACGAAAAGAAAGAGAAGAAAAGAAGATGCATAATATATATGCAGTAAATGGGCTACGGAGCCCAAAACCAATTCCCACCTTATCAAGCTACAAGCATATGAATTTTGTACCACGGAATTTCGATAATTTGTGGGCCCGGATTAATTAAAGACCATGTAATAATCAATTTAATTTAATACCACTGAACAGCATCCATGTATCATCTGAATATAGACATCTACATACGATAACAATAACTCATGACACACCATTTTTTGTTTGTTGCTAGCTTTCCATGGGATAAGATTCTATCTACAGTGTTTGTGGTTGGCCCACAAGAATTCAACATCATGATTCCTGTGATCGTTTAATTTTAACCAATCAAATTTACAAAGATAAAGAATTACTTATCCTAAGTCATGTTTTGTATATTGAGTAAGTTTTAAAATTAAAATGTTTGAATGGACCAGTATAAATTACATAATAACACAATTATTTGATGTTATTATACTGTGTTATAATAATAAAATTCAACTATATGTCAGGCATTATTGCTTTTACGATGATATTTGAGAGTTTTCGTGTAATAACTTTTTGTATTCCATGAACTAAATATAGCTGGGCAGCCTAAATTTCATGAACCAAGTACTTATTAAATTAAACAAAAAAGAATGGGACCATGTTTTAAACTTTAAAACAGTACATCATCACCACTGTATTGTTGAACATCAGGATCTTTATGATTCTAAAGATTTAGGGTTATTATAAAATACAAAATCCAAAGAAGTGTATCATGGTGACAAATCACAAAGCCCCGTATGGATCTTTCAGAAGCTAGTCGGCTTCTAGTAATAGTTTGTTATTAAAACCGTAAGCGAGTGTACATGTTACAGTGTCAGTTTTCAGGTTCATATAAGAAGCTAAAGTTTTGGCTTCACATCCTTGATGATCTGACATTAATATACCTTCAATTTGACTCTTGAAATGTAAATCTGAATAAGCATCCAGAGACCCTTCCAAATTCCAAAAGATGAATACCTTTCTACAATTTGACGGGTAAGTGGGCATAGTATGACTGTATGAGCTGACATGGTGTCCTCAATTATTGATTATCTGCTCTCACTTCCACTATCATGTCATCACTACAAGAACATCAATCCTGTTAAAGTCAGAAACATAAGTGATATAAAGTTATCAACTTTAAGCTTTTAACTTTGGGTAAAGAAGAAAATGACTTAATCAAATAATGAAATGCTAACTTTTTCTTTCAGAACTGAACTTCTTGTGTAATGTTTATTTGCTACTGTAAAATATACCACTTAGAAGGCATGAAGATTGATAAGAGTATGTAAAATGAAATCCAGTTGAAGAGTATATCCAATGTAGTTGATTATTTATAACTAAAGACATTGATTAAATGAATAAAGAACATTTCATTAGATAAAAAGGTTGGACTTTAAAAAGTTTCATATACCTTGAAACAGGTTTTCCCGTTGCTGACTCGGCAGTTCTCAGCACAGGAACAGGCTTTATTTGTTTGGCAATTCATGTGTAGTGTTCCTATGCTGCTCTTAGAAGACTTCTTTCGATGGGTGAATTCCTTTCTCTCTTCGGACGAAAGAGATTATATGCTGCAATGTATTAAACAAGTTGTACCTGATGACTTACTTCTAGAAGATGTATAACTAAATCCTGACTCTGTTAGTCATATTAAATTTTCGATCTTTATTAATTTTGCTTTTAACATGAAACTTGTTATATGTTGACAAGTGAACAACTTGTTCTTACTATTTTTAAATTATATGATTATGTTATTATATCAGAAAAAAGATTTTTTTTTTCTTAAGTTGACATTTTTATGTCATTTAGAACTTTCATTCAAAAGATTTATCAAACAATTTTGTTTTATTGAGTAGTAGTGTCTGAAAAAGGGTAAAATAGTCATTCACGTGAGACTTTCAGCACATAAAACAAATAACGGTAGAGGTTACTTCAAGTACTGATGTAATGATTTGGTATCCATCTTGAAGGTTGTAATATCTTGTATTCAAGCAACAGAGCAACCTATCATTGGGGAGTTCGATAAATATGGAAAAGGATCGCTGTTCCTCAATGGTCGCGCTAACTTCTGGAAGATTGTAGAAGTATATACATCTGAGGGTCATTCTAGAGAAGCAATGAAGCCAGATCATGAATATCCTGTCCATACAATGACTCAGCATAATCCTTTGAACAGTGCTCATTTATGGCACAGTGCATATAATAAAGATCTTCTGGAAGCTGTGGAAGATCTATATTTGGTTCGAGATTCAAATGATCTTTCAGGCCTAGGTCCTGCAATTGTTCAGCTAAAGTTTTTTGCTGATGTCATCATATTTTACTGGTAATGTACTAATAGGATAAATCATTTACACCTTCCCATCAGTTTACCTTACTTAACTAATACTTTGACTTTTCAGCAATTCATTGGATAAACTCTTCTACTCAATGTGCATTGAACTGACTGAAGATTGTCCAGTTCCTTCATATCAACGCTTCTTAGATGACAGTCAAATCGAAGGCTTACAGTTGTTGCTGTACAGTAAGAGTGAAAATGGCATGTCAGAAAGGAACTTCGTTGAGAATCTATGTGACAAACTGAAATTATGTGTCACAGGGATCCGCAGGTACCTGACATTTCTAGAAGTTCAGGTAACACTCTTCTTCACACATTTTGAAATAATTGTGTTATAATATTTCACTTGGTAATATTGCTTTGTTTCTGTATTTGGCAGGTTTTCCCATTTATAGTTATGAACTGCAGCCAGGAAATGCAGTGGTGGCTGTTATACACTGGCCTTGAAATGATGCCACTTGGATTGCTAAAGTGCACCGTTACCTGGTTCTCAAGCCATTTAACAGAGGATGAATCAAAATCTATTTTGCATAGCATAAAGCAAGGGGAGATTTTGGTTAATAAATCATTATCTTCCCTTTTGTATGAATGGGTACGCATTGGTTCCTGGGGTAAAACATCAACTCAAAAAATCAGAGAAGAGTTGCAAGCAGCATTTGAGAACAGATGTTCTTTTCTTTCTGAACAAATCAAGAACAATTCTCCATACTCGCAAATGGACACACAACTCAACAACAGATCCAACACATCATATTCTAGCGGGATCAGTTTTCATGTACTTTTTCCTCGGAAACTGGAAATGTCTACTCAATTTTCGACATATTCTACTGAGGATAATACTGAAAGTTCATTCCGTTATCTAGAGTCAAAACCAGTGGATCACATTTTTTTCTTCCACAAAGCTTTCAGGAAGGATTTGGAAAATCTTGTTTCTCTTTCTGCAAATCTGGCAGAAAACAAGGCTTTATTCACAGAATTTTATCAACGTTTCCATCTTTTACGGGTTTTACACAAGATCCACAGTGATGCAGAAGATGATATTGCATTTCCAGCTTTAGAAGCAAAGAAAATAATCCAGAACAGTAGCCATTCATACTCCCTTGATCATAAAATGGACATTGAATTCTTCAATAGAATTTCATATGTTCTGGGTCAGATTTCAGAAATGTATGTTGATACTCTGAATGGAAGAATGGTAACATATCGTCGGCTATGTGTGAAGCTTCATGGAATGTGTAAATGCATGAATAAGATCTTATCTGACCATGTGAACCATGAAGAAATTGAACTGTGGCCTTTGTTTAGAGAACATCTGTCTATTAAGGAACAAGAAAAGATCATAGGATGCATGCTTGGTAGAACACGAGCAGAAACTTTGCAAGAAATGATACCATGGCTTATGGCATCTTTGACAGTTGAAGAACAGAATGCACTCATGTCATTATGGCGCAAAGTCACCAAGAACACAATGTTTGATCAATGGTTAGGTGCATGGTGGGAGGGTATGAAGAGCTATGACATTCCCAAGGTTGACAAGTTAACCATGTCAACCCAATCAACTGCTGACATATTGAAAATGGTTTCAAAGTACTTGCCTCGTGGTGGAAACACAGACGGTGCTTTCCCGAAAAGCAATATGATCAATAATGAAACGGAGCGCTCTGAAACTTTTGATGAAAATAATAAAGAATTGCAATCAGGCAAAGACCAAACCGATCATCATTGTAAAGTTTGCAGCGAGTATGACAGGACATACACAGAGATAATGACAACTGATTGTCAAACTGACACAACTGCAAATTATGTACTTGTTTTGACTCAAGAGGAACTCGAGGCTACAATTAGAAGAGTGAACTGTGACCAAACATTGGAGCCTAAGAAAAAATCAATCATAATACAGAGCCTGATGACAAGGTTGATATAAATTTTATACTTTCCTTTCCTTTTTGTTTGTACTAATCTGTGAATTGTGACTTAAGTTTTGTATATTTCTTCTCAGCCGTTGGATAAACACACAAAAGAAATTGCATCAAGAAGATGACACACAAGATAATAATCATGGCGTTCCAGGTGTTTATCCATCTTATCGCGACACACAAAAATTAGTGTTTGGATGTCAACACTACAAGAGGAACTGCAAACTTGTCGCTTCATGCTGCAACAAACTATACACCTGCAGACTTTGCCATGATGATGCAACTGATCACATAATGGATAGGTAGACACACCACTAACTTCTCTCACTATGAACATACAAAAATAATAAAATAAAATATCTTATAAGATTCCGACATACTAAACATGCAGGAAAGCCTCAACCATGATGATGTGCATGAAGTGCTTGATGATTCAACCCATTGGTCCAACATGCTCGACAGTGTCCTGTAACAATCTCTCCATGGCCAGATACTACTGTCCCATATGCAAGTTGTTCGATGATGAGAGGTGATTCACGAAATGCTTATTATATGTTAAGTTCTTTAACTTTTTATCTATGCTGTTTGTTGACTTTTAAGAATTTGCTCAAACAGACAAATCTACCACTGCCCTTACTGTAACCTGTGCAGAGTGGGGAAAGGTCTGGGGATTGACTATTTCCATTGCATGAATTGTAATGCATGCATGGCAAGGTCACTTTCAGAGCATACTTGCAGGGAGAAGTGCCTAGAAGATAACTGCCCAATATGCCACGAATACATCTTTACTTCACAGAATCCTGTGAAGTCCCTTCCGTGTGGTCATATAATGCATTCCTCATGTTTTAAGGTAGCCTTCCCATTCACATTTTTATTTTTATGTTTTTTTTCAATCTTATATACTGACTTACATGCTTCTGTCAGGAATACACTCACTCCAACTATACTTGCCCAATATGCAGCAAGTCATTGGGGGATATGCAGGTTAGTTTGCTAATAACCTACTACTCATACAATTTCATATATTAAATTCATAGAAGAAAAAATTGGTAAGTATTTAATAAATACCTGAAAATCAAATTCTCATCATCATACAGGCATACTTCGAGATGTTGGATGCAATGTTAGCTCAAGAGAAAATTCCTGAGGAGTATTTGGGCAGGACACAGGTTAGTAACATTATACACACACTGCAATAATACTATGTAAAATGCATATTGTTGAGATGAATTTCAAAAATGGTTTTTTTCAGGACATTTTATGCAATGATTGTGAGAAGAAAGGAACCGCACCGTTTCATTGGCTGTACCATAAATGCCCTCGTTGTGGGTCTTACAACACCCGAGTTATCTGACTTGGATATACTGTGAGTGCTGTTTGACTTCTACCCAGGATTCAGATGTACACCTACTACATTATGTCTATTTTTCTCTGCGCAGTATGTATTGATCCTTAATTAAACAAATTACAAGGGACCTATTAATTAACATGTCAACTTTGCGTCTTTGAAGAAGGATCAGATTTGTGATAATTATGTACAAATTGTTTGTTTGTTTGGATTGCAATAAGTTCCCTTGGGACTAAAAACCATTGATGATATTGTGACCCGAGTGGCTATGAACTAGTGTGTTGTTGGCAATATTTACAAGCATGTAAACCTGAGAATCTTGACTCAAAGTAGAGGAAACCGTTTGGTATAGATACACTTTTTTTGTATTCAGGGTTGAAATGGGCACTAACTTGGAATAAAACGGGTCAGAATGGGTCCATGCGTGTAAAAATGGGTCAATAAAATGTTGGGAGTAGAAAATTACCAAACTATTCAAATGAACTAAATGTTTAATAGCTGCCACACATCACACACCTTCAATATACGGACCACTGTTGCCACACAACCACCACTGTCTACTCTCTACAACCATCACAACCACCACCAACCATCATCACTGCTGCAACAAACACCAACCATCACAGCTCCAAAACCACCACCATCCATCCAGAGAGCCACCAATTTCGAATAAAATACTTGAAACTAACTGCATGACAGAAGGAAATATTGGTATCTTGAGCCGCAGTGTAAATGTGTGGGGATTAATGTAAGAAGATGGGAGTGGAGAGAAGTGTTTAATTTCTCTGTGCTGTGAAGCAAAAAGAAATTTTGTATGATCTAAAGTCATTCAATGAAGTCATGACGTTTTAGTTTTGTGTGTATTATGTTTCAAACTAACAAAAATGTTTAATAAAGCTGTTTTATTTGTTTCAAAGAAAATAAAGATAAAAAAGTATCTAAAATAGAAAAGTAGATATTTTAAATAAAAATGAAAACAAAGAGTTTGATCTAGCAGAACAACCAGTCTTCCTCTGCACGTAACTCGTTCAAACGAATTTTTATGACCAGAACCTGTTTCGACCTGTATCCGACTCTTCCACACCGTTTTGCTAATGACAAAATGAGGTTGCTGTAAATCTGTAATTACTAATTTTAGTTATCTCATAGCGTTTGTCAATCCATCCATTTCAATACAAACTTACTTTAGTCAGAACCCGTTTTAACCTTCTACCAATCTAATTTGACCCGTCTGTTTTTCAGACTTACGAACAAGGAATGAGAATAAACAACAAACACGAAAATAGTAGTAATAATAATAATAATAATAATAATAATAATAATAATAATAATAATAATAATAATAATAATAATAATAATAATAATAATAATAATAATAATAATAATAATAATAATTAATTGTGTTTCTTAAATACAAGATAACCAGTTCCACCATAGGGAAAAAAAGCTAACTTCTGCTGACCCTCTTCATCTATACCCAAAACTGTTATTATTAGCGCCCATCAACACTACAGCAAATGCATCCTTTCCACATACGACTGAACCAACCACCGGCTAAGTGGCTCACCGCACCCAACAAAGCACCCAGTGTTCCCGTTCTCGGTGAAAAACGGGAACCGGAAAATGTTGAGCAGATCATGCACAGACTGCCTAACCAACGAGGTCCCTGTCACCCTACTCCTCCGGCCCCACCCCGTCACTATGTCAATCCTACTCGGACATATTCCCGACTTCAACATCTCTCTACGAAACCACGCCAAAGTCCTCGATAATGCAGTCACCGCAGTACCTTCTGACATCACATGAAGGTTTATAAGCCAATAACATGAGCTTTTCTCCCGGACCGCATCTGGGTACACGTTCTTTTGGGCCGCCACTTCCCAAACCGAGCCTGCTTCCTCCTTAAGGCCTGATTTATGTAAGAAATCGACCACTGCATCAATCAGCCCGCGTTTGCTCTCGCGATCCTCACTATGCATAAGATCTAAAAAGTGACCGGTGTGGTCTCGAACATTTTGCCCATCAGGCCCCGCGGATGGCATTGACTGTAGAAAAGTGTGTGCTGGGTGGCCCGTGACACCCATCAGCTCACAACAAAACATCATGTTGAATGACGTTTGGGCCTCTGTACAACAACTAAGCAGCAATGTATAAGTCTGTAACGAAGGGCTTAATCCTAAACTGTGCATACTCCGTACCAGATTATAAGCATCGGAAAGCCTATGTACTCGAAGAAAAGCACTTAATAAAGAATTACACGTTGGCACATTCGGAAGCAAACCCGCATTAAGCATGGCCCGATACCAAGCCCAAGCCTTTTCAACATTTCCTGATTTCCCCCATAAATCCACAAGAAGCCCATAAACAGGTTCATCTGGGATCCAGTTTTTCCGGGTCATCTCTTCAAAAACCGCCTCAGCTTCTTCAAGATACCCACAGTGACCAAGAACCTCCATAACTATACTATAAGTCACTTTATCAGGCTCAAAGCCCGCATTTTGCATATCACGGTAAAGCTGTAATGCAATCGGGTAATTTCTTGCTTTCGCCTGTAAAGCAATCATGATATTATATGTAACCAAATTTGGGACACAACCCTGGCTAACCATTTCATAAAATAACTTCAGGGCTGCATCCAAGTGACCCGCTTTCCCGAGGCAGTTAATTATAACACTGAAGGTAAAAGTATCCGGTGAAAGACCCGCTTCTTGCATCCGTTGATACAGGCCCATGGCGACATCCAGATAACCCGCTTTAGCATGAATATCAATTAGGGTGCAATACGTGACCCTATCCGGTTCTATACCTTCTTTTTGCATCTGATCAAAAACATCAAGCGATTTGTTCAAAAAATTTGCACGCCCATAGCTATGAATAAGACGGTTATATGTAACCACATTTGGTGGATGCCCATCTTGAACCATTTGATCAAGTAACTTGTTGATGGCCCCAAACTGCTTGGCCCGACCCAGTATCCCAACCATAGTTGTGTAAGTATGACCATCGTGTTTGAACCCAGGTTGCCTTTTTAGCCAATAGAAGAAGCTAAGAGCTACTGAAGGATCTTGAAGCTGTTTTAGTACTTGATTAGCTTGATATGCATCTAACGAACAGTTAAGATTCCATAACGCCTCTTCGGCTGCTGGACCCCACTTTAGCTGTCTTAGTATCTGAGAAACACTCTCCACCTTATGGACTGAGCCTGAAAATGGCCGACCCGTTTGAGGTATGGGCTTTGTGGATATTCCCCGGGTTTCCCTTACTGACATCATTTCAGCTGCACGAAACTCGGGAGCATGTTGACCTACCATGAAGTGGTTCACACAATCTTTTGGCTTTCTTGATGCAGATTTGACAGTGTTCAGATTTTGAGTTTTACCCGAGACATATTTTTCAGCTCTGCCTTTACTGATATTTGTGGAGCTTTTAGCATTCGGTCTTGTTGTTGGACCAGATGCCTGTGGTTCAACTTTCTTGTAGATTTTCACATTTGATGAATTGGCGTTGTTGATTGAAGAAGTTGACTCACTCTCAACCTTTTTGTAGGTCTTTATGTTTGACGAACGGGCCTTCTCAACCACGTAGTTTTGACCCGAGTCAACCGATGCACTCCCTTCGGTCCCAGGAATCTTGTAGCTGACCACATCGTTTAGAAAGTTAACCGCTGCAATCCCGGCTCTAACAATATTACCAGTTGTAAGACCAGATGGGTGCTTCGACTCAGTTTCATCAGCATAACTTACACAATCTGGTTTGACCAGTAATGTTGATTTTGACGGGTGGGAGGTTTGACTGTCAACTATCTTGGTCTCAGGTTTACTAGAGTTCGATACTCTGGTGGATGTTTGGGGCGCCAATGTGGGCGTAGTTTGTGCATTTCGGGCTCCATTTGTGGTGGTGATTTGCCTCTTAGAAGTGCAAGTTTCATCTTCTGAACAAGTGCATGAGCTCCCATCTGCACTACATCTTGACCCGTTGAGAAAGAAAGACCTAGCTGACTGGGACAGAACACCTAGCTGCTTCGTTCGCAACATGGTCTGTAAAAACATTTACCATAAACTAAACCGTTTAAGTTAAAGGTAATTTAGACAAATCTATAAACTTTATCAAATAGACTGTTTAATGAGACCAACAACACCATGAGACCATGTGTCTGATCATTTATTCATAAAAAGTAACAAAAATTGTGCTTAAAGGTTACTAAAGATAAACAAAAAGAGCCTAATCAATGCGCGCACAATAACTTCAATCGCTACTTGAGCATCCTAATCTGTTGAGATCCTCCCCATTAACCACCAAATAAGACCTAATTTTGTAATTGAAACTCCAGTCTGATTTCGTACAAACTCATATTACAGGTTTGTGACTTCAAGATCGTTATATTTTAATACATTTTCAGTGACTAGAACGTACTCACAATCTTTTCTACCCGAGAATCATAACGAATTGAGTCAATTCTAACCTAAAATATTAAATCATGAAACGCACAAATCACCAAAAAAAAAAACACTCTAATGCTGGAAATCGCTGAAAGATTCAAATCAACCCCAATGAAACTCATCAAGAACCCCAATAATCGTCATTATCAAAGATCAGAACGAAACATAAATGCATCAAGATTCAAGAAAACACTTCATAACAAACCCTAATCAAGATCATCAAAGCAGTCACGTTTGACGAAAGAGTCAACATTCTCAATGGGGGCATAGAATATGAAACCCACATAAGAAGATCAAAGATTGATTATAATTAGAGATGAAAGACGATCGATTAGGTGATTACCTTAAATGGGTATGAAGAAGGAAGACGAAGAGAAAAGGGGGTGGCGGCTAGGTGTCCATAAGAGTTTTGAGTGTATTTTTGCAGGGCAAAATTGAGTTGATAGGGGTTTTATATGAGATTTTTCTATAATATTTGGAGGTGAATTAACGGTGTGTTGTAAACCCTGCGTTGCTATTTTTTCCTGTTGATTTTTGCATCCACGTGTTCCCACCTTCACGGGCTTGATCTCACAACTACAGAGCTTTTATAGAACAGAACCACCTCATCAATTTTATTTTTTCTACTAATTAATTAATACGTGTATAGACACGTTCAATACAAAATCGAATTTAGACAGATGTTATAATTAGTAGCGGAGTTTGAACACTTTTATAGTTGGATGGGAGCAGAACTAAATCTTTTTATGGGGGGCGAATTCGATATTTGTGTAAAAATTTATACTACCGGATCAAAAATTACACTAGCAGAATAAAATTTAACATTACTGGCGAAAAAAAAAGGGTGGCGCATAACCCCTACCATCCTCCGCCTTTGCTTGAAGGCAACCAAGAGAGATTGAAGACAGGGCGGCGTTCTCTATTTCACGAAGATGTCATTTTGAAGATAGGATTTTTAGTTGTAAATCAATGTGCCCCCACCCCTTCAACGGCCCCTACTACCCTTCGCCTTTCTTGTAAAACCATACAAGTATTAATATAATAGTGAGAGACAAAAATAATTGGTAAAACGATTACATCATAATCTTATGTATCACCTTTAAAGCATATGATTCTTACATTTTTTGCTTTAAATTTGATTACGTGTTAATGGCCATTTGTATATAAGAGTATATTAGCCTAGACTATAAATTAATAAAATGGTGAGACATATAATAAAACTAATGAAAAACACATTATGTTGGTGGGAGTGGCATCGACAAGGGAAGAAATGAAGTGTTAGAAGAAGTGCGGTTAGAGATACGTAGACAAAAAAGATAAATGGATGGTGGGATGGGGAAGTGACGTGGCTTTAGTATCCTTTGGCAATCTTGTTTCATCATGTAGGAGAGTGGTAGGGCTTCGTTACCAATCTAATCTTCCATTTATTATGACTCTCTCTAATGCTCATACATCACCAAGATAACTTTCAAGTCATCACATTCAAAGCATTAAGTTGAATCAATTCATTTGAAACCATGAGCTTCATAGCATTATGCTCTAAATCATGCGTGTTAAACTCCTAAATGATTGTTAATATTGTTTTGTTAAACATATGTAATATTAGTGAAATTGTAAGTTTGGTTAGGGTGCAAGAAATAGTCAATAATCCATATGATTCCTACTTTACGCGAAATCAAGGGGTGGTGTTTCATTTCAAATCAGAGATACAAACAATGTAGAAATCAAAGTTGATGCTTTATACGACTTTTAAATGAGTGGGCACACGAACAACCCCTATTCTCTAGTAGGATCAATTAGTTTTGGAGCTAGAAATTTCATATTCGTCAAGTCCCGGTTTTTTCTTGGTTGAACTCCTCGGCTCACCCCCTTTGTTCTTTTTTGATTTTCTAATGGCTCAGTGAATATTGACTTGGTTTCACCAATCACCACCAAACTTCATCACTTCCACCGCAAGCACCACCCTCCGCCTCATATCCTCGTTTCTTCGATATTCTCCTCACAGGATGACTCCAACCTATCTTATAATAAATATGAACTTGCAATGTTTACATATATAATAATGTACATTTAATTAACTTGTTCTTTAAATCAACGACCGGAATTTTAAAAGATAGTTTTCATTTCGAATACTAGACTAGAAATTACAACATTTGGTTTTACCGGTCTACGACACACTGCTTACTACATAGCCAACCCCACCCACATTAAATTAGCTTGATATATAGTTTTAACAAATTTTATTTTCATAGTAAAAAGAAATTTTTTCATAAATTGAATTACAAGATAGATATTAAAATCCAACATGTCACATGAATCAAAACATTTTTTTAGGAAAAAAAATCTTACAAAAATTAAATTTGGGACCATATGTGACAATATATCAAACATGGGGTTAAGAATCATCGCATAATGAACGGCAAGAGCGATTTTTTTTGTTTTTCTTTTTGAAATGCCAACAGCGGTCTTAACTTTTGCTTTGTTTTTTTCTAAAACTAAAGCCAACGTATTTGAATTATTTAATCAACTTATTTGTTTTTTCGAAGGTGAAGATTTTAAACAAATTGTTATAAACTTGATTCTATGTCAAAATTAATAGAACATACATATTTATTAATTTTGTTTATATATCGACGGTCTAGGACCTAAAATAGTTTGTATACATAACGCAATAGTGCCTATGCTTCATATCATTTTACGTCATGTATGTGATAATATTAAAGTATTAAACAAAAAATTACTTGGGCAACAAGTTGATTCGATATTACTCATGTGCGTATTATATTGCATACTTGTTAAAATATTATAATAAGGGTAATATATTTTTCCTCGACTACTTCTTTAAATTAATTTAACTCTTTTAGATGCTATTAATATACAAGGATTAATCATATTGCCGAAAGGAGAAAACAGAGATAAAGGGCAAATCTAAAATTATATGTTTTATCTATTTATCGCAGTGTAACCTTGGCACTATTTTTTTGTCGTGTTTATCAATTTATTACCAAATTATAAAACTTATAACTGTTTAAGCAAATCAACGAGAAGAAATTTAAATTTTCAAACGATTTATTATAGGCTCTTGTAATTAAATTAGTAGTTCCTATAAATTTCTATAATTCAATTCAATACAATATTTATTATATATTTTGGCAAAAATAAATTATCAAGCATATTGTGGTATAAGGAAAATTTTTTGAGAATACCAATAGTTATACGAAAATAAAAAATACTACAGAAATTAATAATATAATTCATAACTTTTTTGTTCATTTAATTGTTAAAAAATTATTTAAGTATTTTTTACGTATATGTTAAACATACATACGAGAATAAATAGTCTTACATATACGTAACACTGTCAAATGAAAATTGATTACGTATACGTAACCTATATGTGACGTATATGTAAAACTATGTTACCGTTTTCATTTGACCCATGCCTCTATCTATACACACACATGCACATATAAATATAGAAAGGGTAGTGATAAAAAAATTATAAAATATGTGACCGATTTTATTGATTTTTTTGTTTTACATAAAAATATGGTTTTTCTAAATCCATACTCTTTTAGTATATTATTAAAAGTATGTAGTTGCATCACTGCATGGTATATTGTCCTTCCTTGCGTACATGATATGTCTTCTCTGCCTATATAACAATATTTTATTTATGAATTCATGAGTAAATTGAATGAAGAAATTAAAAGAATAGGTCAAAGTCAAACACCTGACCGAGGCTTTTGCTTTATCACCAAGATATCCATACATGATATAGCATACATGACGACACTCGTTTTTTTTTTCTTCCGAATCTCTTATGTCAATTGCTGGCTTGTTGGGATATTCGTCGCTAATGCATAAAGTACAATTAAAGTAGTAACAATTTTCTATGTTAAAACTATAGATTAAACGCGTTAGTGCCAATAGATGTACTTTGAGGTGCCCCACAAACTCTTGACTTAATTTTATATTTGTTTGCTTATTCATTTTAAGTACTCAATTCTTCTTTTGTGTGGTGAAACTATTGAAAAATAAATTTTAAGAGAATAAAAAAAGCGACCATAAAAAACTTAGTTTTTAAAGATTATGACGTCAGAAAACCAACTTATGAAGAGTCAAGGGTGAATAGTAGTTATAAGTCTGCAACTATGATGGAACAAGGACACTAAGATCATGAACAATGTATAGCGATAGACGAGAGCAAGAGCAAAAATGTTACATATAAAGTTGGTCGATTTATTGTAGATAAACTAATTAATTCATATATGTGACATATATTTTTGACACAAGTGTAATATATCAGCATGCATGTACCGTTTATGGGCAAAAATGCAAACAATAAGACTTGAAGGTATACTATAATAGTAGCTAAAAACTCTTTCAAGTTTGTTAATTAATTAGGACAAAGGATATTAAGCCTTGAAATCACTTCTCTCTTTGAGTTTACAAATAATTAGATAGTCTACGACCATGGCTATATTATTTAACTAGGTTAGTCACAATGTAATACACGGATTAAATAATTAAACTATTAATTAATTATTATTAAAAAAATTATACATTATAAAATCATGCTTGAAGATAAAATATGACTATAATTACGTAGAAATAGCTACTTTAACTAAATAAACAATAATGTATTTTTTAAAACTTTTGTTTTACAAACATAATTGTGATTTTGAAATATATTGTTTTAAGCAAAATGAATTTTTTTAAAAAAATCATTCTATTTCAGTATTTTATAAACATTTTTTTCAAAATTGTGTTTTTAATAAATAATAAGTCTTTAATTCATTAAATTATACATTTTTTAATTTGAAAATGATATAAATAAGATTATTAGTATTCAATATTATTAATAAGAAAATAAAGAAATGAGAAAATAATTATAATGAGTTTATATTTTTTTCACGTTTATTTTAGTTTTTTTATAGATAGATAGATAGGTTAAAAACTCATTAAATAAACGGATCAAATTTTAATATAAAATATATATGTGAAATAAACATGAATATTTATAGTATAATATTTTAATATAAAATATAACTAAAGTTTTATATATAGATAATCGTTCAAGAAATAAAATAATTGTATCATTTTTTAACTCTCTTATCTAAACAGTTTTAATATTAAACATTCGTCTTAATATTTTTTAATATTGATTATTTCGATATCTCTCACTGTAGTTCTGTTGAAGAAACAACGAAGAAGAATGAGTTCTCCTTTAGGATCGAAGGGGACAAATATTTAGGTTGTTCATGGTTAGAGGTGGCGACCGGCGGTGGTGATGGGCGACGATGATGGTTGCGTGCTGGTGATGGTTTGGTGTTTATGTTTTAGATAAAAATATAAAACTAAAATCATATACAAGTATAGTATTTTAAAATTACACAAATAGTCCCTTTATAGTCTATATTATACAATTAGTTTCTATAATATGAAAATACCAAAATGCCCTCAAGCTTAACATAAAAGTTGACTAACTTCTATTAGTGTTAATACCTTAACTTGTTACAAATTAAAAATAAAAATCTCAAACTTGTTACAAAAAACTTTTAGTACCAAAATCTGTTATTTTGAATAAACCACAAGGATCATTTGCGTAATTAACTCTTAAAAAAAGATAGTTTGGTTATAAAAAAAATTAGATAAAAGAAAGAAACATAACAATTTGTATAAATATTTAAATTACTATAATTCTTTTTGAAGGGAAAATTGATGTATGAATGTGTAGAAAGAGGACAAATGGCAAAAAATAAATTAAGAGAATGATAAATGACAAGAAAAAACTTTGTTTTA
>BJCM01156288.1:0-40228 GCA_018326385.1 Flaveria bidentis | reverse complement strand
GGTATTTTAAAACTTTTGGTATTGGTATTGATTGTATTGGTGTTTATTATTTGTGGGTAAAACTCATCAATATGAAGCAAAAATAATTTACTATTTTTGTCAATGTTGTTTCACAATTGATAGTGATTTTTTTATATTTAAAATACATGATCAAATCTATGTACTATTTTTATTGGACATGTGAATCATTTTTTGATATTTTATTTTTGTTTAGTTATTATAAACTTTTAGAGGTATTGGGTATCAAACATGTACTGGGTAACGGGCACAAAAACAGGTACTAAGTATCATAACTAAACATGATTCATACAACAAGCCTAAAAAATAATGTTGTGGATGTAACGAGTACCAAAGAGGTATTGGGTACCGAAATACCGGTACCGTACCGGTACCGATACCTGTACCCATATACCAAAATCGGTACCGGTACCGGTACTCGTTATTTTCGGTACCGGTACCCGTACCGGTTCGGTAATAACTTGTCATGACTTTATGGTTAAAGTTACTCATCAAGATTCTCATTACCCAAAATCTGATCTCAAAATCGTCCCAATAATCGAGTTGAAATATGAAATATTCAAGTACAATTCTAAAATATCATGTATTCTATATTTTCTGGATTGAAGAATGAAATTTTTTATTCAAACCACTTAGATTATACTAAACAACTAAAACACACCTTACTCACGACTACATCATAGTATTTTGCTATTACGTAACATAATAATAAACGACACAACTTTCATTAAATTCCATCACTAAATTCAAGTTTGACAAAATCGTAATATTGGTTTGAGATGAATGTCATCGTCCCCTTTCATGACATGATCAAAGTATTTGGATTTCATGCATCCGTTTTTATATAAATATTGCAATATGATATATGCAACTAAAACTAATTTCAATAAAAATATATTTATTCGAAGAAATTAAAAATCTTGCTTTATGTTTGATTTCCAATACATGAAAGTGTTAGTGGTTTCGTCATTAACTTTTTTTACAGCCAAAAAAATAACTTTATTCAAAAGATAACCAGCTAGCAAGGCGCTAGGTAACAAATAATAAGACCAGAATGTAATATTACACCAACATAACCGATCTAAATTGTTACATCTCCCTCTATACTTTAACTATAGATAAGAGATCGATTTGAATTCCTCTAAACAACCGTTACAACCAAAAGGTTAGGTGTTGAACATATTTCATTTCCAGTTTTCAAATACACCATATAGTCGAAAGAGAAACAATATAAAAAGTTTCGTTATAACTAACAATAAAAGCATTCACAACCCATGCCTTATAATTTTGTAAGTGTGAGTCTTTAAATTATATGAGATAGTTTTGAGTGGTTGTGAGTGAAGAAAAGATAAAATGTTACTGTTCATCTGTAAATTTAAAGATTCACTGTTCAATTCTTATAAATTTTTTAATATTTTTGAAAGTGGTTGTAAGTGAAGAAGAGAGAAAAGATAATGAAAAAAATATAAAAATATATTATTTAATTAAAAGAGGAGAGAAGAAGTAGTGATTTCTAGTGTAATTATACAAATAAAGATAAAAAATAGGATGTGAATGCTTTAAGGATCCCAAAAGATATAAACATAAGTAGATAATAGTGTTTAACTTTTGATTTCTTAAACCATAAACATATAGTGACCTAATCTAAACGGAAGTGTCTTATCAAAGAAAAGTTATAACATGTGATTACGTGCTAGATTGTTGTTTAGGACTTTATAGACGAAGCATTTTAAGGAGACATTGTCACGGCATCTTACAGTTTACTTCAATTAACCGTTGTTAACATAATTCCATCCAAAATCATTAAAAATAAATAAACAATAGTAAAAAAGAAAAAAAAACTTTTTTAACGTCTACAAGTCTACGGTTTATAGAATCATTATAAGTATGAACTTGTCACTCTAATTAATATATTATTATAATCATTACAAGTATGAACTTGTCACTCAAATAATATATTATTAGTTTGTCCTTGCTTAAAAGTTATAACATGCCTACTAGAAATGACACTGTATCTAGGTTAAAGAAAAATAAATAAATAAATGTTTTATTGACAAAAATCTATGTGGGTTTTGGATCGTGTCAATACGAACCCTTCTTTCGTTGGATCACCCTGACTGAACAACAAGATCTTGAGTTTAGCATGCATAATAACAAACATGTTAAGGAACCAAAGGAAAAGGGGAAATGGATTTCTTCATGATGACCCTTTAGCGTGGAATAATGCGTGAAATAATATAAGATAATGATTCATTTCATTCCACTAGATAATCAAATTTGACAATAAAATGGTAATGATCCATTTTATATTATTGTGTTCATTCCATTATCTTGTTCACTATCCCATACCAAACATATCCCTAGTCTCACAATTACAGTGCAAACCAGCCGACACTTCTTGAATTACTCGAAATTAGATCAATAAAAACTCTAAACTAGTTGAGCCATATCAAGCCCAATCCGAGCCCAAGCGTAAAATTTTTTTTTATTAATTATCGAGCCCAATCTCAAGCTTCACATATCAAGCTTGAGTCGGCTTGTGAGACTAAACAAACTTTTTATTATATATTTTTATTTAACTTTTAAATATATATTTATATATGATAATACAAAATAATGATTATTGATTAAATAGTGTTATTTTATATAAAAATGCATAGTTATAATATACATACAATAAAATATATAAATATAAACTAACTAAAATAATAAATGACCCAATCCCGAGCCGAGCTCAAATTTGAAAAGGTTTCAACGAGTCAGCTCTCTTAAATCAAAACAAGCCGATCTTAATCCTAAACGAGCTTGTGCTCGACTTTACTCGTTTAAACCTGTACTCAATATAAACCTAATGGGGTGTGATTTAGGGGCTGTTTTGCAATTTCTGAATGATTAAATGCTAAACCAATAAGAGTCTGAACCATTAAATGCTTAAACTATTAAAAGGTTTGAACCATTAAAAGCTAGTATATCGCTTAAATATTCAAACACAAATGTCTGACCAATTCAGATAAGAGGTTTTAATCATTCAGCATTAGTATAATGCTTAACCATTTATAGAAAAATATCTAAACCATTCTGATATTTACTCGCGAAACGAACAGTCTAAACCATTATATTTTGAACCAATAAGACATCTAAACAATTAAAAAATTGATTCAGATGTTGTAAAATATCTTTTTTTAACGGCCAACGAATAATTTTTAAGCCCGGTCACCCGGGTAAACCCAATGGCGAAAGGCCACCCACGCCCGCGAACACAGACAGCGCAGGTGACCCGGCTCGCCCACCATTCCAATGGAAACCCACCACCTAAAGGCTCACTATGGTAAAACCCTTGACCCACTAAGAGCATATTGCACCCAGTGAGACTCCAACTCATGACTTTCACTTTGAAAAGTCATAGAGTGTCTCCTCTTAAACCAATTGATCTAGAACTCATTGGCAGATTTTGTAAAATATCTGCTTAATCTTATAAAGAAAAACATGTTCACTAGGAAACATGGAAATGTCAACTCGCAAAATTAAACATACTAATAAAGTTCAACGACGTGTTTTACGGCAATACGCGTGGAAAGAGGGGTGACTATAAATAGCCCAAACACCACTAAATCACACACAACCAATTGAATCGCCTTTTATTACGCCCTTTACAACTCTCCACAATTTTCTTATATCCAATAATATTATCAACCACAACAATCTTCTTCCTCCTTCTCCTTCTCCTTCTCCTTCTATCATTTCTCCATCCTTAATTTCAACTTCCGCTGAAATTTTGAGTTCGAGATCCCAGTTGGTGATCCGTTAACAGAAACGGATGACCACCGGCGGCGTACATGCCCACCGCCGCCGGCCGAACGATCCCACGTCGGCATCCACCGCCTCCGACGTCATCAACACAATGGCACATCATCATCATCATCATCAACACAATGATTGTTTAAGGGAAGCTGACTTTGTTTGTTTCACCAGCAGCGGTTGTAACAGTAACAGTAACAGTAACAGTAATAGTAGTAGTAATAATGTCCGTGGTGGTTATGGGAAGTTGGGGCGGAATTTGAGGCGGACGTTGATGGGGTTTTTGATTATTGTGGTGGGGTTTAGTGTGTTTGTGAAGGTGACGTACACCGCGGGTGGCGGCGGGCCGCTGGCGGAGATGGAGGAGGAGGCGGTGAGCCGGAGCTGGTCGAGTACACAGATGCTGATATTGAGGGATTATAAGAGTGATGGGATGAAGGGTCAGAGGGTTTTAGCGGATGTTGATTCGTTTCGAAGGTCTTACATGCCTAAAAGGGTGTTAGAGAAATCGCTTGAAGTTGATGATCCTGTAAGATTACTCTTCTAAAGTTCTTGATTATAGTAGTTTAATGGTTGAATACTTTTGAATAATTGAAGGAGATAATTTGGTTATAAAATGGGAAATTTAAAGTGTGTTTCTGTTTTATAATTATGGTTTTTCTCAAGAAAATTATCTGGGTTTATGAATCACGTCTTTGAAATGAAAATGAAGTTTCTTTTTACGCTTCTTAACACACTTAAATCTACCTTATTAAGGACTTAAACATTATAAGAGAGATATTACTATACCATCGACTATATGCCCTTTGGTAAATTTCTTTTAATTAAAAAGCATTAAAAACAATGTTAATATATCAAGAAAACATATACAAAATTTAAATTAATATCATTCAAAAAACAATATATTTCTTGCTTTCAGAAAATAAAATAAAAAATACTGAAGATAATTTTGTTACATCAAAGCTTCTTGAGTTGTAAAAATTATACAAGTCAATAACCTAATAATTGTATATTAACGATCATAAACTTGTCTAAAGTACATTTATTATTGAGGGATTATTTTTCAAACCAGAGCTTATTAAATTTCTAAATTAAAATAAGATGGTATTAATTTTATTTTACAAATATTTAAATGTCACTTAATCAAAAACTCATTATTTTGATAAATTTCACAAATATGTGCTTGCACAAGTCTAAAGGCTTTATTTTTTAGTTTATAAAATTTAGTTTAGTGAGTTTTTAGTGTAGTTTTTATAGGTTGAAAGATTTCAATGATAAGAGGATACGTAAGATGTTCTCAAAATGAAATTCTCAAATGTCAAAATAATATTCAAACTTTAAACGTTAAGAAACCATTTTACAAGTCAACTTCAATTCTATAAATGATGTAATTTAGAATGTCTACTTTGTCTATAAAAACAATATATGGTCAAATATTCAACTCAACAAAAAAAGTATTAATGGGTTTGAAGTTTCCGTTATAAATTCACCCACGAGAATAATTGATGGGCAGCCAAAGTATTCAATTTGTGGACTGTCTTTATTATTATTATTATTATATTATTATATTATATATTATATATTATATAATATATATCTTTGACAAATCACCAAATTGGAAACCGAGTGGAAATCCTCATGGGAATCTTTAGTTGACCGTTAGAACATCATTCCATGGAGTGAAATAACCTTTCTACCCTCATCCTGTACTTTTGCTAACTGTCGTATTCGAGTCACAGGTTCGAGTATGTACCAATGTTTCTGTTTTATTAATTTTTTTTATTTTTTTAAATAGCATTTGATTTAATAATAACCTGCTTTATTTATAAGAATCATATAATAAAGTATTTGTACGAAGTTGTCGAATAATATAGCGAGATACAAAAAGGACCAGTGTTTAAATGTAGTTTTTTTATGTTGTCATATTGTATAACCCGTGTAACAATTTGTTTATTTAACGTAGGTTTCAGAAATTTGGATGAAACCAAACAGTAGTCACTATCATCAATGCATCACTAGACCTCGAGATCAAAGCGGTAAGTCATGGTATTTGGATTCGAGAAACAAAATCAACTGCAATATACAACATGTTATATTTAGCGTAGAACTTGAAATAAGTTTTTATTTTGATTTTGGCTTTCAGAGAGTAGATTTTCAACGAACGGGTATCTTCTCGTCCATGCCAATGGTGGACTGAATCAAATGAGGACAGGGGTGAGTTCACATTCTCATTGCGAAAACTTTCAGTTTTTAGAAACTTGCATTGCAGGAAATCGTTTCTAGTTTTAGTAACATTGTGTTTATCTGTATGTTAGATATGTGACATGGTGGCTATCGCGAAGATGATGAACGCCACTCTTGTTCTCCCGTCTCTTGATCATCAGTCCTTTTGGACGGATCCTAGGTAGGAGGCATATACAACTTTACGGTTTACAATAATTGTACAATAATGTGATATTTGAGTAATGGACTGGTGGTTGATGTTTTGGTTCTTTCTTTGTAGTGATTTTAAGGACATTTTCGACTGGAGGCATTTCATCAATGACTTGAAAGATGACGTTGAAATCGTCGAGTCTTTACCACAAGAATACGCAAACGTGAAACCGTTTGTCAAGGCTCCGGTCTCGTGGTCAAAGGTGTGTAGTCAAATTCATCCTAGTATTTCACCACATCGTGTAAAAAGATAAAAATAATTCATATCATGCATTTAAACTTTTATCAACTTTGATGATCCAGTCAAGTTATTATAGAGGAGAAATGAAGGCGTTGTTACGAAAACATAAAGTCGTCCGCTTCACGCATTCTGATGGAAGGCTCGTCAACAACGGCATTCCATCGTTATATCAGAAGCTCAGATGTCGTGCAAACTATGAGGCTCTTCGTTACTCAGATGAGATTGAGAGCCTCAGTAGAAAGCTAGTTGAGAGACTCAGGAGCGACGGCGAACCCTATATCGCGCTACATTTGAGGTACTATAACATTATATCAGCTATATTACGGGCGCATACTGTAATAAGTCAAAATGAGTCGGTTATTAACCATGTGAGCGATTTACAGGTATGAGAAGGATATGCTTGCATTCACAGGCTGCAGCCATAACCTAACAAATGAAGAATCTGAAGTACTTGAAACAATGAGATATAATGTGAAGCATTGGAAAGAAAAAGACATTAATGCCACACAAAAGAGAAAACAAGGAGGGTGTCCAATGTCACCAAGAGAAGCTGCTTTGTTTCTTAAAGCCATGGGGTACCCTAACAACACCAAAATATACATCGTCGCAGGTGAAATATACGGTAATAACAGCATGGACGCTTTTCGAAACGAGTACCCGAACATCTTCACACACAGCACCCTTGCTACCCCCGACGAGTTAGTCACTCTTAACCGCTACCAGAACCGCCTAGCCGCCCTTGATTACAATGTTGCTCTTGAGAGTGATGTGTTCGCTTACACTTATGATGGGAACATGGCTAAGGCGGTCCAAGGTCACCGGCGGTACGAGGGGTTCCGTAAAACGATTAACCCTCACCGCTTGCATTTTATCCAGCTGATAGATCAGTTGGACGCCGGTGAGATCTCTTGGGAGACATTTAGTTCCCAAGTCAAGGCGATCCATAAAGACCGTGTGGGTGCACCATACAAGAGGAAACCCGGCCCGTCTCCAAAGCTAGAAGAGAGTTTTTACGCAAACCCGTTTCCCGGGTGTATATGTGGTCGTTCAAAGAGTAAAACCATCCGTGTATTACCTGGTCAAAGACCAACCCATGGGAACACACTACAGTCGTCGGAATAGATCGGTTCTTCCTCTATCAATTCTTTAATATCTTCTACGGGAACTCTTTCGTTTCGGCTGTACAGGAATACACGTATAGTTTCACCCGACAGCGCAATGTAGAGTGTAGCCCCGTCCCATAGTACTAAACAGTCACATTTTTCACAAGTGTAGGCTTTAGGAACGAAGCAAATACGAGTTTGGAAAGAAACAGGTAGTTTAAGGTTTTGTTTTGTTTCACAGTTAATGTAAAGTATAAACAGTGGTACATTCATTCATTTATTGCGTTTCCTTTTTCCCGACGTTCAGAACGTATGTTAAATAACTAGAATCAGATAATCAGTTGTAATAAAACAGACGACACAAACTACTATTTGAACATGCTTATACTGTTCTCTAAAATGAAATAATCGTATAACCACTTTCAAAGCGTAAATCCAAACATCCCCAAGCATATGCACACTCGGGCTAAAGCTCATAAAATCCAACGACCCAACCTTAGAGCGATGACATAGTTCGTACTTCCTATGGACCCGTTGTTATGGCTGCAGCTACAGGTCCCATTGACCCAATTGGCAATAGGTTGAACCCATGTAGTAAGGTCCCTCTAAGGTCACCCCTATGATTACCACCACTGATCACAAGCACTACAATCATCACAACCAAAAGGAAGTCTAATCTAATGTTATGAAAGGCAAACAAGTACAACATCTTATGCATCATGTACAAGCCCTCTCTACCTTAAAATAGTATAAAGCAAGTTCTTTACAGATCAGAAGCAGCACTTTCTTCTTTCTGGCTAACAAGTAAGAAACCATTAACATGCCAATGCACAAAAGCATTCACTATTCAAATGCCATTAAAACACCCACCACACCTACCACTAAACATATTGGATTTTTTATGTCACTTAAGGCCATTATGCAAATGGTAAAACAGAGTTCTTGAAGTGCAAAA
This sequence comes from Flaveria bidentis, assembly GCA_018326385.1. Taxonomy (NCBI): domain Eukaryota; kingdom Viridiplantae; phylum Streptophyta; class Magnoliopsida; order Asterales; family Asteraceae; genus Flaveria; species Flaveria bidentis. The sequence goes on along the minus strand of BJCM01156288.1, from coordinate 31,680 downwards.
ATATAACATTTAGCTCAACAAAATCACATCTTGTTCATAACATACAACTACTACAAACAAACACTAGATTCAGACAATTTGATCACAAAATATAGTAACACAAGAACACGAAACCATTGCACAAACACCACAAGCAAAATCATGTACAATTCACAACAAATAAACTCTAAACAAACTAGTGAATCTTTTACCTATTGCTTCTCATTTGCAGAAGCTTTATCATGAACCACAGGCTTCATAGCATACACTTCAGGCGAAATTGGCTGCCTTTTCGCGAATATTGTCCATATGAACATACCAATTAAGCTTCCTAATGCTCCTAACGCGATCCCGAGTATGAGTGCAGAAAGAATCCTCATAACACAATCACTTCCCTTATGGATCTTGACATTGTTTTCATCCACTTCTTTGAATACAATCGGATCCAACGGTTCAGAATGCATCCAATCGGGCGATCGTCGAGTCTTGAAGCTCCAAGAGTACACATTGCAGACTTGTGAAGAGTTCCCATTTGATGAACTTAATCCCACATAAAACCCCTCATTTGCAGGCCACATTTTAGGCAAATCAATATGCTCGAATAGCAACGGATCCACGGGTCGATTTTCCCCAAATTTACTCAATCTAACCTCTAATCTTCTTGAATTTGATTCATAATCGATCCAAACCTGCAACCTGTTACCACTGTTTAACCCCAAATTGACAGAAGACAAGTTTGATACTTTCACAGACACAAAACTAGACAAATCAATCCCAACATGATTCCCATTCACATCACCATACTTATCATCCATCAAAGTATCAAATTCAACACTCAAGAACTTATAATCATCACCATCAGAAAGCCCAAATGAGCCAAAATCATCAAGCAAATCCACAGGATACCCATCTGAAAACACAACAAACGCTAACCCATCTCCATTTCGATAATCCGACGATATCGAAAACGAGAAATACGTGGAAAAAGACACCAATTTCTTTGGGATTCCTTCATAAAACTTGATGGGGTTCTTGTAAATCACTCGACCAACACTAGAATCCAACGGGGCAGTGAGTTGTAACGACAACCCATCGTTCACAACGTTCGCATCACCATACAGCGCAAGAACAGACTCAAAACGTGAATTCTGACTGAAATTCTTGAAATAGAACGATGAATTGGAGCCTGCGGTTAGGGATTTGAAGTAGAAGGTGAAGAAACAGAGGATTATAACGAGGTATTTTGAGTTTGAGGTGGGAAAAGGGGCCATTTTTTTATGGTGGAGTTGATGAATCTTGGTGTTGTAATTGAGGTTTAAAAGGGGATTTATGAAGAATTCATTGAGGAATTGATGTTAGGGTTTGAGAATTGAAGATGAAGAAGTTGTGGGGAATGGTGAATTGAGTGGGTTGTTGTGCTGCAAGAGTCTGATACTCTCACTTTTGCTCAGTGTGTGCTGACATAGGGAGTAGAAGAATAGGTGGTGGTGGTGGTGGTGGTTTTGTCAAATGGTCCTTAAGTTTCTTTTATTGACACTTTACTACTACCAATTCTTTTTTGCTTTCATTTAGTACTACATTTAAACATATTAGATAATTTGATGATAAAGCGACGGGTTAATGATTAAAAGGGTTCTGAAAAGCAATGTAGCATATAATAAAAAAGATCAAAGTTTATAAATTCTATGAATATACATGAAAATAGGCTTATAGGAAAAGTTTACAATTAACTAAGAGTTGGTTTTTAAGTATTTATATGAAATTTGTTCAATTTGTTCCGATAGCATGCCAGAATGTGACAAACATGACTAAAGTCATGACCCAAGAAGAAATTATTAAGATAAGCAAACTAAAGCCTCAATGTTATGGGGCTAATTTTTTCTTGAAAATTGTGGATTTACAAGCTTATAGTTTTATAAAAAGTTTATACAAAATCACTATTTACTTGGATTTAGGGGTGTTTATAAGATCGGATAGCGGATTATTCGAATTTGAAAATTTCATGACTCTATTTAAAATTTGATCTGATCCGAATTTTGAAAAAGAGTATATTTATCATTCGGATCGGATTCGGATAAATCCGAGTTTATCCAGATAATCCAAAAAAAAACAAACAATAATTTTTTTTCGCTTTTTTGGCTAATTTTTTATCCTTAACATTTTAAAATTTTAATAATATAATAAAAGATATAAAACCAAAAAAAATATAAGTTTGTCTTAAACATAGATTGAAAATTGAAGATAAATGTATAAAACCTAAATATTAGAATCTCTGATTTAGAACTATAATCGATTATTATATAATTGTTTGGGATTAAAGGACGGAAATGTGTCAAGATTTTTATATATTGAGTTGGAAACATAATAGGTAGTTGGGTGATAAGTATTAAACTAAATACATAGTTGAATTTTTATTCGGAATATTTAGATATCCAAATAAAAAAATTATGATATCTGAAATTCGATTCGAAATCCAAGTAAAGTATTTGGATTTGGATGAATTCGATCCGAATATCCAGATAAAAATTCGGATCAGCTTATTCAGATTCGGATACAAATCGGTATTTTGGGATTTCGATTTCTAAAACACCCCAACTTGGATTAATATTTGATACCAAATTAATAATAATAAATGGGCTTGGTTGCAAATAAAAAGAAGTAGCCAAAGGTATTTATTTAAATATGAAAAGTAAAGCGGCAAATGTGAAAAATGTATAGGGTAGGGGACAGCTGTTCCTAGGATACGTAACCCTCATCCTCATGTACAATAATAAATGAAACTCTTATTATTTGTTACCTTTATTTACTTTTTTCCTTTGTTTCACGTGACTTCCTATTTTTTCAATTCTTTTTGTGGTTGAAAGAAAACGAAAGGTGCACAAAAGGATATGGGGTGGTCGGATACATAAAATTACTACACATTGTTGGTGGAATTGCAACAAGTTTATAAAAAAGTGAATTCCATTGTGCAATATTTAATTTTTATATATAAGTAAGATTATTATCTACTTACTTTTTATAGATTTAGATTAATTTTAAAAAGTAGAAGAGGTACCGTGGCAATCGGTAATTATTTTTAAGGAATTGACTAGTTTGGGAAAAAAATGCACGAGTCACCTTAAATTATAGAAGAATTAATTTTGGCTGATTCAAATTATAGATGAACTATTATCTGTTACTGCCTTTTTTTTATTTCTAATGATGGCCCATTTGAATTCTTTAGTGGGCCGGCAATTTAATAAACTCTGGACCTGCCCATAGATTTCTAACGATGGCCCATTTGATTTCTATATCGATCTTGTAATTTTATAACCAAAACTAAAGTGCTAACAAAATAATATATTATATAACAATTATATATATAAATTCATCCTATTTCACACAAAAGTGCTAGCAGAATAACATATTATATAATAATTAACACATTTAATAAATAATTAACATGTAATACAAGCAAGAGAATTCACATATTAGTTGGATGTTGCTGATCATATATAAAACCAAACCAGTCTTTAACACTACATATTAGTTGAACATATACATGAAGAAAAGTGATTGAGGATCCTCTTCTAGTATATCCTCGTCGTAATCGGCTAGTAGTCGGTATCAGTTTGGTACGAACTGTCGTGCTGATTAATATATGAAAGACTTTTCTAGTTCAACTAATATGTTTGTGTGTTGTCGTTATGAAATACTTTTTATATAAACATCTGGCTTGTAATGCAGGAATGGAGTGTTTTCAAAGGCTAACACTATAGCTGATGGAATTCATCACTCAATGCCTGATCATGATTGCAAATAGCTATGTTTAACGTATCTCTATTGTTAGTCAATGTCACACTCAACCTTCAATAAGTAGCACAACGATAAACATGTTGAAACATCTAAACATGTATGGCAGTGGGTATCGGTTTGGTATGGTACCGCTACTTGACATAAAAATACCCATCTTCTTTTTAAAAGTTGCATAGTAGGTAATCTTAAAAAATTATAGTTGGCCGTCTAGTAATTGTTATATAACTCTTGTGATACTAGAAAAGCTTACCCGTTTCCTATGTCACTTCTCATCAGAAACATTTTTTTGTCAAATTTCAAAAAAAAATGTTTTGTTAGAAAAATGCATGTAGATTAGGGTTTTCTGTCACATAAACAATGGTAGGTCTAATCAGCTAGCTTATGAGAAGGGGTCAGCCACACCCCGTGAATTTTTTTTAACACCATATATACAATTTAATCTCAACCGAATTCCATTTAGTTTCTACACCAATCCTATGTAATTTCGACATTGATCGTCACGAATTTTAAAACCGACCCCATGAAATTGTAATATGAACAACCCCCAAAAAAATTAATTTATATTTTGGAGTTTTATAAAATATAATAGTATTATAAACAAATTAACAAAGATAAAATAGTTCATTTAGATAACTTAAGCTCATTTTAAGGAACTATTTTAACAATTTAAGCCAAACGAAACACTTAATTATTAAATGTAATTAAATATTAACATGTTAGCCTATTAACTTAATCCAATTAATAATTTCACTTAACGGATTAAATTTTTATGTAAAGAGATCAAATGATAAAAAGAAACCTCAATTTAGTCGGGAATATTGATTGGCGGACTCCAAACCAAACGCTACCTCCTGTCTTTTCATTGTTGATAGACATTTGGCTGATAGACAACGTATTTTTATAGACCATAAACACATTGATCTTGTTTTTTTTACTTCTATATATGCATTTTCTGACACAATTAAAGTACTTTTATTATGTAATTGACGTTTACTTGGTTTTATATGTTATTTTACTTTTGACAAGACCAAACAAAATCAAACTGAAAAATATGATATTTTAAACATCCGACCTTCAATCCGACCCCATTTTAAACATCTGACCTTCAATCCGACCCCGTGAAATGTTTTTTGAATTTCTCCCTTCACTTGGTATCTCGTATGTATGAAATTTTGACACAATTTTTTACATCAAAAATTTATTAGGAATTTTTGCTCTTTTATAGTAGTGTTGATTGAAAATGACAAAGATCCCTATGAACATCATCTCTTAAACCACACTTAAGTTTCATATTTTACATTCAAGCCAAATACTTCTCCAATTTCTCCACTTCCTCTACACTCCCAATGTACAAAGGAACTCTCTGATGAATCTGCAAATACAAAAACCAACACATCAAATCAGTTTCATTTATCGATCAATCGCGTGTGCAACGTAATATTAACAATTTCTAGCCCAACGAACCTCAGTCGGCTGGATGTCAAGCACGCGTTGATGCCCATCGGACCCCTTCCCGCCCGCTTGTTCAACCAAGTAACTCATTGGTGCACACTCATACAACAACCTAAGTTTCCCATTCTTACTCTTCTTGTCACGTGGGTACCCGTAAATCCCCCCATACAAAAGTGTCCTATGAAAATCACCAACCAAACTTCCAATGTACCTAGCCGAATACGGCTTGCCCGTAGGCCCAGGGTCCTTTAGATCATCCATATACTTTTTAAGCTTATCATCCCATAGTTGATAGTTCCCTTCGTTAAACGAGTAAATCTTCCCCGATTTCGGGATTTGAATCTTTTCTTGTGTGAGCACAAACTCACCGTACATCGGGTCTAATGTGAATGCGTAGACCCCGGTCCCGATCGAGAGCACGAAGATCACGGAGCTTGAGTACATACAGTAGCCTGCTGCTAGAAGGTTGCTTCCGGGCTGGCATACGTTGACTACGCACTTTTGTTCCACATTGTCAAGCTGCATTTTGACTTTTTGGTCAAACTTGTAACATGTTTGACTCAAAATTCACATGTGAACATCAGGTAATTTGACTCCATTGTTCATCCATTCATCTTTGATGAATAGTCTGTTGCAATTTCACTTATTTATCTAGTGTTACCCAAACGGGTAATAAAGTGTGTTTGATTTTTATTTCTTAATCTAATATATTTGATCAGTAGACTAACAGACAAATTAAGTCTGATATACGCATCTTTACTCTGTATTATTATAGTCACTGGTCTTATAAGAATTGATTGATTACCGTTGACTCATCACCGATGTCAGCGAGACATTCATCATTGGGGCTGTAGATTCCGAAAATAGAACCCGTTGAGACAGCAGCATCAATGTTAGATGAACCATCAAGGGGATCAAACACCACAATGTAGTTGCCGGAGTAACTCTCCTCCACCGCCACCGGGACGTCCTCCTCCTCGGACGCGATGATTCCGGTTCGTCCACTCGATCGCAAACAGTTTGAAAACACCTAGGGAGATTTTAATTACAAACATGAATAATGAATTTGATTGTGACAGATAAAAGTCAGAGAATATTAATTACTAACTATTTAATTTAATATTTTTTTATTGAATCCGTATGTTTCACGTGTTTATTTCTATATGAATTCTATTCATAGAGTCATATATATAAATATAACTAGTAATACCTCATTGGAGATGACATCGAGTTTCTTTTGATCCTCTCCTTGAACATTTACGGCTCCCTGGACCCCGGTGAGGTTCGAGATGCTGGCTCGTTGCACCAACGATGCAATCTGCTTACAAGCCATCGAAATGCTGGAGAGAACGATCGTAAGCTCGGCATCAATGATCCCGGATTGCTCTTGTTTCAACAACCAGTTTGTCAATGTGAAAATCTGGTAAGAGCTTGTTTTCTTTGCAGATTCTGCTTCTGATGCCACCGCCATGCACTGTACGCGTACGCGTGTGGTGGCGATGGCAACAGAGGCGGCCTGCAAGGTCGCAAGCCGCCTCTTAGAGCATGAAAAAAGGGTGGTTCTTGGAGGCGTGAGTCGGGAAATCGAGTGGGAGCTGGAGAAGTGAAGGAGGTTTGAGGATGTGGTTGCAGCCATGGTTGCAAGAGGATGAAGATTTGTGTTGGTTTGATTTTTGTAAAATTATTATTATGTATTTATGTTTATGTAAAGATGAGATTGGGTTATAGAAAATGTAAGGCTGATAAGAGGGTGTATTCTGATGGGTCCCAGGTATCCACCACTCATTTGTGGTCCTTGGGGAATTACTATTACTATTATAATTAAAAGGTTTAGTCAGTGCCTTTCTTCTTCTTTTTTTTTTTTTTGTTTTTTAGTGTTTAAAATTTTCTTTTGTTTATTTTGTTTGTGTTTTAATTTTTATTCTTTTCTTTCTATTTTAATATGATTTGTTTTGGGTGTGGGTTTGAGATTTTGAGGTGGGGTTTTTTGTGGGTTTTTGTATCTGGACACGTGTTTTTAATTTCTAGGGTTTGTTGACGTTGTCTTTCTCCGGGTTTCTGTTTTCTTTCTTTCGTTATCGATACCCTGACGATTCTCGCTATTAAGGTTTGGGTTTTCCTTTTGTTTGCTCTTTTCGGGGCTTTGATTTTCGTCGGTTTTCTATTTTAGACTGTGTCGCTTTCTTGCGACTTTGATTTTTGTTTGTTTTGTGTATGGTGTTGGGCTTTGATTTAGTTTTTGGGTTCTGCATATTCTAGTGTGTTATGAATTTAGGGTTTTAGTGTGTTTTACTTTGTGTATTTTATTAGTTTTGTGGTTTTGAACCTTAATTTTGATTTTGATTTAGGGTTACATTACTCGCATACGCACAGTAATGCGCGCGCCAAAACCTAGTTTATATAATAATAATAATATTCTTTGGGATTTATAGTTGGCCACTTGGGCCTTCGTTGATAAGTAAATCATTTTGAGACTTAACAGACACTTGAGTAGTGATGGGCTGTGGTCATATAGCAATAAAAATCAACTTAGGCTAGTAACTTAGTAAGCAGTATGGTTAAGACGTAGAGTCGTTACAGTCGTATACTCGTAGAGATAGTGAAAAAGCGGTTTCAAACTTGACGTAATTGCTAACAATATATGCTGAAACCAATTTAATCCTAAACAATCCGAAAGATTTGGGAGAAAAACCCAATTTCTACACCTCTATAGTAAAGATATGGGTCAATTGTAAATGACGTGAATTGATGTATAGAAAAGCTTAGTAGTCTGCAACTTTTTGTTTTGCAGATTTTTCATAGCTAAAACATAAAATGTTTTGATTACTTTAGATCTCCGCAAACAAAAGTTTGGAATGATTCACCAGAATTCGACTTGATATGACACGTGATTTCTATACGGCATATAAATGAAAAAATAACGAGGGTAATCTTTTCTTTGCCTGTGACAGACCAAAGAGAGATTTAGCGAGGGAGGCGTAATTTGTTCCATCCCTCCCATCCTAAAAGCTTTTCTTTGCATAAGCTTTTTTCTCTATTTTGCCACTCCATCCATAAGCGACAAAAATACTCATTCGTCTCATCTCTCCCATCCCCGAACCTTCTTGGTTATACATTGAGCTGGTTTGGTTATACAATGAATACACAATGGGGGGGTACTACCAGCATACTAATCCCACTCATCCCTCACTAGTCGTTACGACATAGGGTGGGGCAGTTACGACATAGGGTGGGGCAGTGTTCCCTTGTTACACCGCATAGCCATATCAGCCATCACGTGTTTGCCGAAGGCACACCCACTACCCATTTTATGAAAACATGATGAGTTCTTTTAGGAAGAAAACCGAAGTAACTTTTTACAAAAACATGACTTCTCTTATACAGTTACACTATAAAGAAAGCTATACCAACCCACCACCACTCGGTACAGTAACAAACTTGTGTGCAAATCTACACATGGTTAGGAGAATAAACAGAAGAGTGAAACCATATACACTTGAAATTCCATTAATCAAACAAAATATAATAATTTAACAGTGTGATAAATAAGAAATGCTAATAAATGAAAAAAACCAAGTTCATAACACAACTGGAGGGATTTAAAATCAAAATGAATACAGCAACAAAGACCCTCTTTCTTACTTAGAGATACAAACCAAGGTTCAGTAGTCTTTGAACTTGCATCAACATAATAAGCCGTAACGAAAATCGGTTGGATCACCAGCAGCAGCTATGAACCATCCACTACTTCAATGTGCACATTGTCACTGTCTTCATTCACCTTCCCGTTGGCTTGACTTCTCGACCTCTGTATCACCAACAGTAACCTCAGTTATTCCTACTATTGTATCCAATTTTATTATTATTTTATAATGACGGATCAAGAGATAATTACTAGTAAAAAATGATTACCCGATCTACAGGATCTCCAGAGTTGCCATTCACAAGTTTAGCGCCTTCATCTTTCATTCGGCCACCATCCTTGTTCACAGGTAACAAAAGGGCACCTAGACTGCGATCAGGTAGCTCTGTAAAGTAACGGTTGCATGTTTAGTCTGCCACGTTGACGTGTCAAAAGTAGTAGATATAATATATTTTATAATTTTGTATCATACTAACCTGGCAACTTGTGGTCAACAAAGAACACGACTAAATTAACTGTGTACCTGCAACAATAATAATTAGTAAACTTAAGTAAAAGAGTTATTGCATTCATGTTGAAGATGGGTGAATATGCTTATCTTACCAGGCTACAACTACATCAACTGTGTAATGCTTACGAGATGCAATAATTAATAAACTCTGAACCACAACAACTAACCAAGCACACTGTTTTATAAATCTGCAAGAAAGAATCAAACAGTGTTTAGATATTACGAACGCTATGTTATATAAAATGTGTGACACTGGAAAAGATGCAATCATCATGCTGTTTGTGGTTTTTAGATATATTATAAATCTCTTCTACAAGTATTTTTGGGTTTCTTATTTAAACAGGTGCTGCGTTTTGTAGATCAAAAAACCCAATTCTTTACCAAACAAGATCTTGAACAGAAAGTCATCCGAGAAAATTAATTTACTCAACCTATAAAAATATTAAATATATATTCACAACATTACCTCCGAGTACCGTATTTTTGATACGTCCGAACAAATACAAGAGAAAAGATCATGTGGGATGAGAATATCAGATCCCCACAACCAAAAAGAACACCCCGGGGAACTGCAAGTTCAGATAATAACATTAGAAACTAACTGAAAGGCATCAGCAAGGCAAAAGAAGGAATTAGTTTTCAAAAGAAAGAGAACTTACTGATTAATAGAACTTCCAAAAGATTATCTGGACGAGGAAGCGTTGCACGCCGCGAACCCTGGAAATCATGAACAATAATTTCGACCATAAGAGTAAAATTGAAGCGTAGTTCAAATGTATATTTACAGAGCAAAAAAACAAATTAATAATTAAACTGAAAACGATTCAGATACCTCGCGACAATGGTAGTTTGGACCAGGCAATATAGTTGAATAGAATGTAATTATACGAAGAATCTGACAAGCCTGCATGACAGAAAAAATGTTAGTTTTCAAGGGCCATATAAAAATAAATAAAATTTGTCGCACATCTCATGGAACAGATGAATCTTAGTGTAAATTGAAAATGCAATATATAATTCCCACATAAGTTTTTCTTGATAAAATGGAACAGTTAAAATGCAATATTAATCGTATTGGACTCCATACATTATACCACTCCTATATGTGTTGTATATGCTAGGTTTCAACAAAAAAATTAATTTTGTTTATGCATACAGTACATATACATGCTTACTTGCATCTGCATCTACATCTACATATGCATATGTAAGATACATGCATTTAAATGTCTGTGACTGTGTACACCAAAATAAATCAGCCACAACAGTGATAGGAGCTACTTTCTTGATAAAAGGTCCTTGAAATTAGTACACCTATAGCTTACTTCATCCAAAAGCACAAACATAATCATTTATCATGAAAGCGAGTAAATATGCTGCTACAAATGGTCACTTACAACTAAAAACGCGAGGACCCTGCACCATATTAGAACTGTGTAGATCTTTTTGTTCTTGAATATGAAAGGATGGAAGGTCCACTGTACGAGAAGAAAAGTCAAACAATACAAATCACTGAATCAGGAAAATATTTACATGCCAATCATAAATGCAGTTAGGTAGAGACTATAGCATAAGAAAAACAAGTTACTATAACAAACTAAAATTCACAAAACATTAAATAGAAAGCTTAATTACCAGGAAGAAGGATAGAAAGACAAATGAAAATACGGTCTCACTGACGTATGCTCTCTCCTGCCCAAGTTCCTAAAACCATAGAATTACGAATATAATCATCAACAAGCAACCTTTTTTTCTCTATCAAAACTGAGACCTTTGGCCCCAATTCGGATTCACATCTGTGAGCCATAGGACCCAAGGTTTTGATGTTATAACCATCAAGAATTATAGACATAAGTAATGTCTTTTATATGTAAGTAAAAGTTTGAGCCTTAAGTTATACGTACAGGAAGCAGAAAGAACCCAGTATCCTGAAGAATTGGTCCTGGACGATGAAAATAATGAACTCCTCGAGCTGCTAGACCATGAATGTACTGAAGAAAATATACCAAAGCAAAAAATAAGATAACTAGCATCTCACTTGAACATTAACGAATAAACACATTAAAAAACTGATGAAATAATTAGCAAAAAATCATAAATTTTAGCTATGAATTGACCATCCCATAAATCAATGTATCACCAGTATTGCAATTTCAAATTTGAAACAACCTTGTTGGATGTGGTAAGTAAGCACCTTTTCAAATCTAATAGACCAGAACATTGCAAATTAATTGAGTACAAACAACTTTTTAAGTTTAAGGACACATTAACATTGCAATATTGCATAACATTAGTAAGAGAAGTGTCCAGATCATAATACTGTGTATCACTACTCTCAAATTCATCAATGAATCAAAAATCTTCATCCAAATTACTTTAAACAAGAACAACGAGATCAAGAAGGAGCAAAACCTGACAAATCAAACCGCCTAGAATATACTTCCAATTCTCCACAAGAAGGTTGATCTCCGTCGTAGTTTCCGCACAAATCCTTTTCCAAAGCTAATCAACCAACAGATCAAAAAACAACACAAAATAAAAACAATCTCACAAACTACTCGTTCAAATCGAGATAATGAATCAACTAAAAGTAACCACAGTGCAAACGAACAAATACCTTGGAAGCCTCGCGACCAATGTAAAACGACATCGTAAGATCTCACAACAGCCAATGCCATATCACATCACAAACCTAGCGGTCAACGTCCACATCGCTCTTCACCAAATCAACGATAACCACCTCCTTCTACTCCAAAACCAAATTCAATCTACCAAATCGTCTGAAACCGATTCCAATCCTCAATTCGCTCGATTATCGAATCAATTCACTCGCAAATCCTTCAAATCGAGGCGATTTAGATGAAATTCACAGCGAATTTGCACTTTTTATACAGATCACACAGCTTTGTGAAGAGAGATCGAGGATTTGATGTAGGAATAATAATAAATTTAGGATCGATTTGAAGAGTGGGTAGTAATGAAAATTGAAAATTATTATGTGTATGATTTCGGTGAAACGCGAGTTGAACACGTCGAGACCGTTGATAGAGGAAATAGGAGATTAATAAGGGGGCTTTTAGTGATCGATTAAGCCGCCCCAACTTTATGAGTATTACAATAACGCCCCCTCTATGATTTAGAAATGACCAAAAACACCTTCTAGATGAACTTAGAAACTGTTCGACAACAAACTTGTGTTAAACCATTAAAATATGATACGAATATTGTTGGGTCAGGGTCAATCTAGGTCAGATTCGACCCGTTTGCTGCTGGATGAAGGGTCAAATAGAATAAGAGGTAGCTAAGTAACCGACCTGCTAAATTAATAGTTTCTTTGATGTTAATCTCTGTGTCTTTTATCATTTTTTGAATTTCAAGAGGGTGAATCAGATACCTACTACAGGCTAAGCAGCTAGGAAGAAATGTAAAGAACGAAAGTTGTTAAAACTAGCTCAATTAATATGTTTCTAAAACTTACCAATAAAAAGCTTAATGAATCATTTAATGATGTTTTTTAAGTGAATCGAACACACGATACCTCTGACAGATTTATTGATAGTCTCGTAATAGAGTACCAAACAACCTTTTTGTTGGATTTTGTAATAAATATTTTCAACTAGTATTCAGCCCCCGCGTTGCGACGGGGGCATAATACCATGTCAAGTAGCATTAATTTTAAACCATTGTCAGTGATCACCAACAACGAAAAAACTTGTATTATAAAAAAAATAAGAACGAAAAATAAAACCAAACGAAATGTATATGTAAAAATGTTGAACCACGCATGTGAAACGTAATACATTAAAAACAATAACTATGTCGATTTAGGACCGCCCACACGTTGTGATGGTGCCGTTAAATGGAAAAAATAGGCGTAACAACGGTAAACCACACACACGTTATTAAGAAATAGAAGAAGAAAGAAACCTATAGCACACACACGTTATTAAGAAATAGAAGAAGAAAGAAACCTATAGCATGTACAACTCATTAATACATAATGTACAAACTTAACTCATTAATACATAATGTACAAACTTTAAAGCATATGAGAGTTGGTAATTAGTATATATTAAATAAGCATTTGCTTCGATGTTTTCTCAAATATGAATGAAAAGCTTTACTCCTTTAAGCAAATTAGTTAATGTAGGGATGTCTTTAATAAGTGTTTGGTGTAACACTCGGTTTTTTATATTATATTATATTATTATTAAACATGTATGTATCTATCGGGAGACAATGTTTCGTTTATTAGTGAATATTGTTTGAAATCTAAAGGAGTAAATTTTGGACTTTATGTTACAAACTTGTACGGTAAATTGTTATTCAAATATGTACTATAAAATAGAAAACTGCGTGTAGATGGTAATAAAACACATGATACTTTTAGATCTATCTCCAAATATATTTTTTTCAATCACTTATATTTAAACTTTACAAAAATTAAAGTATTGACTTTTTGAATTGAGTAGAGTAACTTAATTATCATGATATTTCGCAGGACATCAAACACATAATTTACAAGGCTTGAAAATACATGAAAGATATTTAATGTTAGCTTAAACACTTCAAAACTTCTTATACTTGGTTTCTTTGGATGTATCTTTTGGGAGTAGGCATCATATATATACACATTAACAAAAATAAATTATTAATATATATAAATAACATAACCAGAAAATTGACCCAAAAATTATGTGCATAACAAAATAACTTTTATAGGAAAATGTGTTTTAAAATCACCGTAGACAAAGGGTGATTAAAGCGACATTACAAGTTTGCTAATAATATGGGAATAATGTCTTAAAACATATGTGTGAATCTATTTCACAAGACCATATTATATGTGTGAATCAAAGTCCTTCAATTCTTAAATCCCAAAACTAAATTAAAGAACATAAATTTAAATATGAATCAAACCACAAAGCCCAAATGTGTGAATCAAGGTCCACAATATCAATTATATAAGAATCTTAGTTCTCAAACACCTACTTTAGAATCTTACACCTACTTGTGAGAATCATGGGTTACAACACAAATTATATGAGAATCAAGTCTCATGGTCATACCGTGTAAAGATCATTGTCTTCAAGAACAAGTATGTGAAGTGAGTACACAAATCCTTTTATAATCAAGTCAAGAATACCAAGGACTGTCATTAAGTTATACAAAATCATTACCGAATTAGTCTCTATACACTATAAAGTATATCAACTAAAGATGTTTATTAATTAGGTCAACTAACAATTACGCAAGGATCAATATGAATCAAGTTTTCATGTTATACTTTGTTAAGTACATAATCTCACACGTCAATTAGTTGAATTGGGTTCACAATGCTCTTATTGTGAGAATCAGAATCTAGTCCTTAAGGCCGCCACACTTGCAAGTTTAGTTAATCGTTAACACATTACACATGAAATTTGGGACTATTAGCATCCCTAACACATTAATCACAATTGTTCAGCCACATTACAAATACAATAAAATGGCAATACACACAAAATAGAGAAATTTGACTTAGGTGTCCATTTAGTTATAATTTGAAACAATAGGGTGGATTTGAGCTTCAATCGCCTAGCTTTGTTAAATTAAAACACAGCTAGGTTGATTTATTTTAAATTTTATCGACATTAACCACGTTTTAAAACTTATAGGATCAGAAATAAAATCTTCTAAATATCAAAGGCTGAAAATAGGAATATATATAAAACTTTTAGAGGGTATATTATGTAACTTAACTTCTTTTATTGGCAAATTGCACTTTAATATATTATAATTTGTAATAACAATCAGTAAGTTACTAGCGATTCGGCAAATCTAGTAAAAAATTATGTATATGGGAAAATTGGGGGGGTCGCCCACTCTAAACGAAATTTTTTCAATGTTATGTATATGGGAAAATCCTGACCGTTCCCCTTAAAATTTTAGACTAAATTATATTTTTCGTCCTTTAACTTTATGGAAAATTTCAGAGATTGTCCTTAAACTAAGAAAATTACAGTAATCGTCATTTACGTTTAAATTTCGTTACACGTTTAGTCCTTTCTCCTAACGTCTGTTAGTTTTACTGGTTAAGTCAAGTCACATGACTTGCACATGAGAGTAATTCGGTCATTTTACCGATTTTAATAAATATATAAATTATTAAAACCCACCCCACCTACCCTGCCCCCATCTATATATATATCTTTCTCTCTCTCCTCTCTCTCTCTCTCTCTCTGCACAAAGAGCACCGCCATCCTCTGCCTTCACCGCCATCCTACGACCCACCTTCACTGCCATCCTCCGTCGCCTTCCCCAACCCACATCTAGTCACAAATGTTGTCTCTAAACCATTATTTTCATAACATAAACCATCTCCATCATCCCTATCTAAATCACCATATACCACTTCCACCACCCTAAACCACAAGCGATCGACCACCTGTGTCAACTCCCAAATTGTGACCAGTCGACCACCACCATCGTCACCTCCATCACAATAAACCATCAAATAATCGAACTCCCAAATTGTGATCTCTCTATCAGATCTAGGGTTTGTGAAATCAGAAACAACCCCAGATCAAGATCTAGATCTAGGGGTGTTGGAGGAATCAGACAGGGTGGTGGTGGGTGGTCGGAACCCTAGACAACTTACACCCTATTTGTATGAGTTTTCCCATGATATATGTATATATATAGAGAGAGAGGGTAGAGAGTTGGTGATGGCTGATGGCGGTGGTGGCTAGCGATGGTGGAAGTAAAGATGGTGGGGTGGAGTTTTTGTTGAAAAAGAAAGAAAGATAGATAGATATACTGATACAGCCGCTGGTGGTTGTGGTTGGTGGTGTAGGGTGGGGTGGGGATGAGTTGAGTGAAAACTTGCTCCATGGGTTCACAGTGGTTATGGTGGTCAGATATGTTCTTTGAAGGTTTGAGATGTTCATGGCAGGTGTGATCGGAGGTGGCAGGAGGTGGTTGTGGCTAGTAGTGGTGGTAGTAAAATGCGAAGGCTGATGGTTTTTGTCGAAGAAGAAAGATGGAGATAAAATGGGGGAGAGAGTGGGGAGTGGAAAGAGAATAATTTGGATTTTATATGTTTTGTTTTGTTTTTTAATTTTTATTTATACAATAAGAAATTTTTATAGTTAATATAGTAAAATGACATAAATGCCCTCATGTGCAAGGCACATGATTGGATTTAACGGAAAATTTTAACGTCCGTTAGTGAAAAGGACTAAACATGTAACAACATTTAAATGTAACGGACAATTACTGATATTTCTTTAGTTTAAGGACAATCTCTGAAATTTGTTATAAAGTTAAAGGATGAAAAATGTAATTTACTCAAAATTTTATAATCGCCCCACTTATACTTTTGAAACAGAAGAGAAAAACAATAATGTCTCAAAAACATTGTCGGGGTGAAACTACAATAAGGTTACAGTTCAACGAATCATATTTTCTCGATAACTGAGATCTACACTCTCAAATAATCAAGTATTTAGTAGAAAGAAAAAAAATTATATCAAAATAATTTTTTTTTATTTTTAAGTAAGCTAAATTTATATTGGCCGATATTGTTCTCAAATATGTTAAACATAATCGGCATTAAAGAGTTTGGGAACCATTTTAGCGATGAGTATAATTGTTTCAGACGTATTATATATCATCACTTTTATTAGTATAATTGGTTTAAATATCATATATAACGATTTTTATGAGTGTAATTACTATAATGTAGTTCTTGATATATATGAAAATACAAGTTTTAGGGATCATTCTAACGATGTTTTTCAGTAATAAACTGGATCCAACCTTATCCGACCCGAACCGAACCAAAAAATATATTATATTGTGATAACTAAATTACTTTTAAAATCTCCGCCCCCTGTAACAAAATATTTTTTGAATTTGCCACTTATTAATATATAAAATTAATACTTACAAAAGTTATTAGTCAAACTTAACTAATATAACAGATTATTATCATCTAATAAGATTTAATAATCTAATTTTGTTTTATTATTCTATAACTGTTTGTGCAAATGTCACGATTCACGATCACGTAGTCTACACACCTCTTGTTGTGCATACAAACAAAAACCACGTTGACGGTCAATATTAGATTATTAGGTGATTAACCACCGTTTAAAGGGGCACATGGCATCATATGCAGTTGCCTTTTGGCATGTCTGTCCTCTCATTTTTTTTAATTTAATTTGTTTACTTCATATATCTTGTAGTTTTTATAATAAACTATATATTAAAACCGCGCGTTGCCACGGGTCCCTAGGCTTGAGGTGTTTTTTTTTAAATTGTAATCATCTTCTTGAAGCAAGTAAAAAAAAGTTAACGTTTACACTGAAATCCTTTAAAAATTTAAATATTAGTAAACATAAACACACTAAATAGAAATAAATAAAGAATAACTTTTTTAAAAATAAACACACATGTTACCAGTTATATATCAAATATATTATTTTAAACATAAACCGGTTATAAATAATCATATGAATCATTTAACGTGATGCTTGACGGGTTTAGTGTAAGAGAGAATTAAAAAAACAAATTTAACAAATATAAAATATGTTAAAATATTTAGTTTTGAATTAAATTATTTTTTTTTATCAAAACAAATATAAAAAAGCACGTCACGACATTGTATTTCAAATTTAACAATTTGTTAGTGTTTTAGAAACTTAAGAGAAAAGGAAATGGTATGGCTCAAAACCCAATTATAAATTATGTTATTGAAACCTTCTCATATCTATCTAGTATCTATCTCCCCAATAACATAGTAGATGTATAACAACACCCAAAAGAAATATGTTAAAAATAAGGCCTCTAGACAATTGATTGTTAAGATATCGAGTGAGGGCTTTCCAATCCAGAACTTTTAATTACAAATAAGTTTATATTTTTATATATGTTAATTGAACTACGATATTTTCTAAAGATTAAAAATGTCCTGCATTTGAGCATGGGTTTGTATAATCTCTCATCCTGCACAATTTTTAAAGACAACCCTGATAAACTCTATATTATATTATTATCATATTTTTCTCATACGGTATGTAAATAAAAGTAAACATAACACTTGTAAACGTTTCGTTAAGAATCTTTGATTTCAACGGTAATTTTAGATGTTAATCTTAATTTTTATTTTAGTTACTTGTTTTAATCGTGCCTTCACCCAATAACAACAATAATTATTATTACTATTATTATGTCGCTCGTTTATAATAAGTATTAAATAATTTAAAAAAGTTGGAAAAGTCGATAATTATTTTGACTTTTCATGTATGTCTGCCGTGCCAGTTGAATTCGTTGGGACCTTGTCAAGAGGTCGTTAATGCCAACGAAGTGACCCCATTCCCCCACCACTTGTGTTTGCTTTTAAATATGCTTTTCAGATTTTTTATAATAAAATAAAATCTTTATAAAAATCTCTAAACAACATATCTTTTTATATCAATTTGATCAGGGCCGGCTCAATATTTCTGAAGACTTAAAGCGAAACAAAATTTTGAAGCTCTCACTTATATGTTACTCTTAAAGATTATTTGCCTCAAACCAAACAACTTAATTAACTTAAACATAATCAAATAAAAAACATATTAAATGATAAACAAGTATAACTGATTAAAATAAAGAGAAATATCAATTGAAAATATAGATTAAAATCAAAACTGACAACAATAGATTTACATAAGCAAAAGATTAATGATATATTAAAGCAATTGAGCATGAATCAATATTAGACAATAATAGTTAGTATATCAGATGATTAATTATAAAAAAAATTTTAGAATTGATGAACTCAAAAGAAGCATGAACATTGAACACTCAATGAACATTTGGTGAACAAGTTTCGTAAGTCAAGCTCAATGAACCAAGGTTTGTAAGTTGATATCGATAAACCTTCAATAGTTTTGTTATCCTTTGATAATTTTTGTTATCCTTCTCATTTATCTCTAAAAACATATGTTTATTTTTAAATTTAAGGTCCTTAAATTTTTGGGGCTTAAAACAGTCGCTTTAGTTGTTCATATTTACGAAATGACAGTGATTGTAAATTAAAGACGTGGTTAACCGAAAGAGGGAAGGAAGATAATATGTATCTTGTTGAGACAATCATATTTGTTGATCTAGTACAAATTTAGGAAAAGCCTGAAATTGATCCACAATAGACTGGTTTCAAGAGCTTTCCAAAAGGAAATTAATTAGTAGTTTGAATTGGATTTTAGGTTGAAGTTACGTTAAAGTTAGTTTGAAGTTAGATCAAAACAAATATAATGGCATTATTACGTTCCTTCTCATTTACTTTTTCTAATGCGATAAATAGCACAAACAAATTACATGTTCAATTAGCAAACTGAATCTAGCATGTTCATTTTTTTTATAATCCTGATGTTAGGATAATAAAGCAATTTGTCACACTATAATGAAAGTTGAAACATAGATTGTTTTTTAACTTGTAGAAGTGAAAAGTACTCCAATATTTTGGTGGTTACCTTTTGTTGTTAAATGTTATCTTTTTTTTTTCTTTGTGTATGGTTAACTAACCTTGTGTTTGATTAATGAGTTACATACTCAATGAATCTGTTGTGGTTGTTTTTTCCATCACTTTAAAGCATAGTTTCTAATGTTTTTTATCAGTTTGTTGTTTTTAAGTCGACTTGTTGTCCTACCACAAACCAAAAAGACCAATTTAAATCGCATTGTTATTCAACTATATTGTATATGCAAATATGATCTTGCTTACTCTTTTCTAGATTTCTTTGTTATTTTTCATTTTATTGTCAAGTAAAAAACCAACTCCCTTTTTAAGCAAATTAATTTCATTTTGTTTTTAGTTTGGTTCAACATTTTTTGTTTGAAGTTATACCATATAAACTAATTCCAAATCATGACAGAGAACCTTTATTTATCATACAAAAGAATGAGAAGGATTTGGATGTGAGTAGCTCTTTTATATGTGGTGTTTAGCAAATGACAAAGAACCTTTATTTATTGTACAAAAGAGTATGATTTAGCTTTTTTTCATATAAACAGAAAGGTGTAATGAACTAGAAAGGTTTATTGAACTAGTTTTATGATTTTTTAATGTGATTTGGTTGATTTACAATATGATAAATGATAAATGATAAATGATTTTAATTATTGTCTATTTTTCTAGTTAACACATCCTAACCAGTAACCAATATGATCATTTTTCGTTGGACCTTTCTTGACCTGAACTTTTCAACAAAAGACTACTAGAAATCAATTTTATTGGAGAAATATAATAAGACAAAATAATTAGTAGTTAATAAAATAAAATAAATAAATAACATAAAAAATATAAAGATAGAGATGATGAATGAGACGTGGTGGTTTTAGAAAATGAGATAAATTTATTGAATGATAATTTTTAATAGATTGGGATAGTTCTAAAAGCAGATAAAAAAAATTAGATTGTAGACACAAATAAGAGTGTTCTTGTTTACTAGTCAAATAAATTTATTTTTGTTTTGTTACCTCCTTGTGTAAAATCAATTGCATTTTTTATTACATTTATTGAATAATACAAAAATACAATTATATGCTAATTCATTTAAAAGTGTCTGTATATTTTATTATTTTTATTTTTTGGTGTTCTCGTATTTTGATATTTGATATATATTTTTACATTTGTCTTTTTACACAAGATGGTCTAATGATCTGCTGGTAACACATTCATCCTTCATGGCCCCCACTTGGGTATAACTCACAACCCCTACCAAGTTACAAGAACAAATTTACTCGTTATATTCCAAATGTTCATCAAAACTATCGATATGTGATGTATGAAGATGCAATGTTCCTTACTTTTAGGGTTTATGAGATGTGTTAATGAGTTTGATGCATTAAGATGGAACCCAAAGCCAAAATGAATAAAGTTGAGTTATTTTACAATCATATTTTGGCTTCACGTTCAATTGTAGAAGTATTATATTTATATTTTATAGATTGCTTAAAAAATGAGAGTGTGTGTATAAATAAAAGCTCATGAGATCGAGGTAATGTAGATACGAATCATTGTAAGTACAAGTTCATTATTAAAAGAGTTAATAAGGGACAACAAATTAATAAGATCTAAAGAAGATACAAACTTTCGTGAGAACAAGTTCGCTATATGATAATCGCTATGATATGTAGGTCTAAAATAAAACCTATTAGTTATTTAGAATTACACTTCTTTTTTTGTGAATTGAGGTGGAAAATCAAGTTTTAAATAATGCAATCCCAGCTTTTCTCTTAATTTTTATTAAAGGTGTTAAATTAGGTTTGAATAGATTTTCTTTCTCATTCATTTTGCTCCTCTCGGCTCTGTACTTTCATGCAAACCAAATGTTCGATAAAATGTCTCAATAATACATGTTACAATTATGGTCAGGTTTTATAATATTCGTAATAATTATTATGTCAGGCAGTACGTGTTAGTTTAGATGTGTTTATTACATTAGTAGGAAAAAACTAATAAGAACAACTTTTATATAACATTAGGGTCCTAATGATGCAACGTTAAACACATGATTTCTTTTTTAGAAGAGTTCTCGGTAGATGACAGAACTAGGTTTTTTCTCATATGGTGTCAGTATGTTATGGCTCTTAGATTCTAACAACATAGACGTCATAGTTTTCAAGTCGGTCAAAGGTCGGGACATGTCTCCGATTAAAGACATTGCCACTAAAAAAATCAATGTCATTAAAATATTAAAAAATGACTACCAATCTATCGGGCATAGAAGACTTAGTGTGTTTTACAGCTTGAGTCCCATTACATCTGCATCATATCCCGTAGGCGAGGAAGGAAACAAACAGCTTGATGTAGCTATTTCCTACATGTTCTCATGTTTGAAAGTGATTTATTACATCTTTATTGTTTTTTTTTTTTGCAAATAACTATAAATCAATATAACATATATAAACATCATTCATATACTAATTACTTATCTGATTATGTAAATATATTTTTACATGTTTCTTTGAATGGAAACATCTTTTAATACTCGTGGTTGCAACTGGTAAAACTAATGTTAACTTCAATAAACAATAGACCACACTCGAAAAGCTTCTTTGCAACTTGTAGAACTAATTAATAATTGGGTAATAAATAATAAAAATTGACTAGAGATTTGAGTTTTTAATTCTAATATTCTATAATCCACACAACTAAGACAATGATATTTATTTAAACTTTTATGCAACTTCTCATTTACTTTTTTAACTTACTAAAAAGCTTATAAAACATTTTTAAAGACCAAGGCGCATTAGAAAAATAATATTTTTTCAGAAAATAATGGTATTAACCGTAAAAAAATGGTGGCATTCGAAATCCACATATTATACGTTCTTGAAACTGGAAAAAGAATTATGTCAGTTGACACCGTTCTCCCCAAGGTAGTTCCACCCCACGATCTCAAGTTCAAATTTTGCTCCACTAGTTTCCCACCATAACGCCTTAAAGACCACCTACCGACTGCAAATTGTGATTTTCCTAATCTCATCGATAGCAAGGTACTTACGGCTAACAGTCTACATGCAATAGGTTCTCATAGGAAGGAAAAAAAAACAAGAAAGAAAGAAAGAACGAAGGAAGAAAAACCTTTAATATAATGGTTTTTATGGCTTTTTCCAGCCCACTTTCATATATCTTGATGCCTCATGAGTCATGATTGGGTAATTTAGTGATACAGGACAGAAGTGAAATGGGTACAAGTGTACAAATGTTCATTTGCAGAGATGAACATCTTCTAATGGTACCAATTTTTGAAGCATGATCTATAAGTTTATTGCAGCTTAATGGGCAAAGAGTGCTTTACTATACCAACGTGCCATCGGTTATCGTTATGTGGATCAATTGTTTTTAGAGCCGGTAATAAGTCGTATCTAATTCTCATGTATTGAGACACATGACTAGTCGGTTGTTGTTCATAGCATCTATTTTACAACGAGTGAGGGCCTGGAACTATCTTTAGGGTCAACTAACACACGCCAGCCAGTAGGGTGTAAGCATACTAAGGTAAGAACCGAGTGTCCAAACAAGGCATCTATAAAATAGCAACACAACACATCCATACTTGTCCCTTTGAATTTCTACTTTCGGTCTCTCACGCACAGGGGCGGATCAACGCTCATACTGACCTCTCAGAAATTTAAATCACACTAACACACTGTATCTAAGTATGCATCTTTCATGAAGAATTTGTTAGAAGGGTAGCTTCATAACATAAACTATCAAATTTATAAATCACACTAACATACTTACCTCTCACAATTATAAAACACACTAACACACTCTATCTAAGTATGCATCTTTCATAAAGAATTTGTTAGGAGGGTAGCTTCATAACATAACTATCAAATTTATGCACAGAAAAGTACAGCAGCTACCATATGGTTATTTACACTCTGTACATATGTTATCAAATGCATGTAACACTTATTCTAAATGAGCACATATGATTTAAAACTAAACAATACAACAAAAATATTGGTTTACAACACTAACTCGACATGATTTTGCATAATATCCACATATAGATGCCTCACCATCCAACCCGAGATCAGAATTGAACGAGACTCAATTCTGTCTATAGTTTTTTATCTTTAAAATTACAACAAAACAGCTATGATCTATCCTAGTGACATAATGATGGTAAGATATGGTACCTTTTAGTCGCAAAATTTCACAAATCAACATGAGAAGCATGGTGAATACAGATGAACCATTTACCATCAATCTTCTCAAACACATTGGTTGCAAATTGACTTCCCCAACTTTTACCAGAAGTCCTCACCACTTCAACACACGTAACATACCCAACATCACCTCTCACCTGAACTTGAACATCCTTAACCTCGATAGACAGTGGGAACTCATAATCTGCCCAAACATATTCCCAGCTTCCCATCACAAGTTCATAACCACTTATACCACTCACACCTGGATGCACAACACAAACATTATCACTCTTCGACCATAGGGCTTGCATTGTCGCCAAATCACCATTCCTAAACGAGTTGTAAAACCGAGTATTTGCAGCTAAAACTGCAGCCTTGCTATCTTCATGCAGATGCTTAAGATTATCCCTGATTTTCGCTGCTTGTGCATAGTTCTCCTCCTGGATAGCAATCTGCAACTCTTGCTTCAAGCTTTGCTCATCCAGTATCATACTTTCACCGCTTAGTGTTCCTTCTGAATCATTCCTCTTCACTTGACACGCGTTTAACAAACTGTATCGTTTTCTAGACTGCAACGAAAGTGCACCAATCTTCCCAACACCAATTACACTAGAAGACTGCATGCTACTAAGATCCCTCTTGTTACAGAAGCTACCCTGAGAATCAAAGCGCGACCATGAAATACTAACTACAGAGTAAACTGTCACCAAATCATTAAATTACAACAACAAACAAGTGTCTGTGTTTACAATAGCCATTGGATGTCAAATTTGCATCAAAATTCATATCAATCATACACAGTTACCTACACATCAGAAACAGAAGAATGTAGGTGAGTAAAGCCAAATTCATCATAAACTAGCCTAATTTGTAAAATCTCGCTAAGAAGTCTAGATGATTCATTCAAATCTCTATCTCAGACTCTCAGTTACATCAAAAGTCAAGATCTCGAGGAACTGAAGCCTAATTATATGGTTGCAATCGGAACAAAAGCAATAAACACATAAAATTAACCCCGACGAGACAATAAACCATGAATTCCGAAGAAAAGTCAATCAATTAATCGATCGATCGATCAGTTTCAAGTATCGGTACTCACATTGTTGATGAAAACGGGTCGGGTCACCCGGTGCTTCCCTAAGGTAGTGGAGATTGTCGAAAGCTCCATTAGTGTAAGTTCAGGACATCAATGGCGTACAGAAGGAGATTATTGATAAGATTTTGTTGTGAATTTCTAGGGTTTGTTGATAAACCAGTGTTGGCAGTTGAAAATTCGCAGTGTTGTGAATATTTTATTAGAAAGTGATACAGACAACTTTGCACCCTTAAACTATTACAATGACAAGTTTTCCCCTACTTCAATGATTATGAAAGCTAGATATTTCACCCGTAGCGTTGCCACGGAAATTCCGCCGTGATCTCAAATATCATAACGGGATACCAAAACATTTACCAGCAACGGTTATTCTGACATAGACCCAAAGACATCAACAGACTTGATTACAAACACAGGTTACAATAATGCCAATATTTTTAGAAAACTCAAAATAAAACAAAAAACAAAACAAAACAAAAAAACACAAAAATCTGGCCGACGACGGCGCCACGATCATGAGTATTGAAACACAAATCAAAATATTTTGTCGTAAAACCCTAAAGCGTATCCATTCATAAAAGTGAATATCACTTGGTAGTAAAACACGAAAGTGCACTTCATCATAAAAATCATTCTCCATCACAAAGTGGTTGTCACTCCGCCATGAAACCCAAAGCATACTACGTTGTAAAATAAGCGTCGAAAAGATTGAATACAAACGTGGATGCTGATGAAATTTAACAAACAACAAAAAAACAACTTACAAGAAGCATCGAAAAGACTGAATACAAACGTGGATGCTGATGAAATTAACAAACAAAAAAAATTAAAAGAAACTTTTCTAACCAAAATGAAATACCTAGAGTTTCGGGGTTAAAATAGAAAAAACAAAAGTTTACTATTCATCAAAACTTTCTATTCATGTACAGATAATGTTTGAATACTATTTCCATTTTGGTTGTATGATTCGTGAAATCCGGTGCTTCAAACAATTGTTACTTGTTCAATTACATCCCACAATGTTAATGTCATGTAACTTTGAAGCGCCTATGGTGTGCGAACTCCTACGAAGTCTAAGTTCGTTGACTTAAGATGTCATCAACGTAACTAAGCAATTATTGATAAGACAGAAGATGAAGAACTTGGTGGCGCAAATAGAAGGTTATTAGAAGAATAAAGTTAACGGTTAACACGTGGACGAGTGTGGCACTAGGAAGAGAGGCGAGGCAACAAGCCGTGACATCCATTAGGCTTGGAGTTTACGACAGCTAGAAAGGAGGAGAGAGATGGATCGATACTAAAAAAGTGGTATAATTATTTGAAAGTAAATTGCTCGAAAGTACTTTTCACTTGATGCAAATCGGAATGCATATCCTGCATATCTACTGAAGTGGTGGTATAAAGATTACAAGCAAATTACTCTCTTATGGATCCTTGTTTAACTCTATGGAAGTAGAATATTACACCTTATAATGAGTTATCCTTAGGTGTTAGTTTATAACTTTGTTCTGAATTGAAACATGTATTTCATCACCAATACACAACCATTAAATCTATAATTGATGTTGTACTGCTAATATAAGTATATAACTAATGTAGTTATAGGACTAAATTCAAAAACTTCTTAACACATGGATACAATATTATGTGTAATTTGAAGAATAACATTCTTTTTCATGTCACCTGCACAAAAATATAGTCAATCCAAAAGTCAAAGCAAAATCACTAGTCTCAAGTCTGCTCCAAATAGCATCTCAGGTAAAAGAAAGCCTGCATTTTCCACAAGGGAGTATAATCTCTAAAACTAATGTAACTATACCCAGCCAACAGGTGATGCTGATGGTTTCAAAACCCGACTTTCGAATTTCTCGGGTGTCTGTTTAGACAAGACTTTTGACTCTGGAACATAGTTGACTTCAAAGATGTGAGTCAACTTCTGGCTACTAACAACTGCTACACAAACAGAGAATGCTTGAAGCAATGACATTGATGGATCATATTCAAGGGAGTAAAGTCCATCTTCGACTGAAACCAACCTAAAACCGCACTTGTTCTTGCGCCCAACCTGCAACCATCACAACAGTCAAGCTCATATCAAGTTGGTTAACCTGTAACAATCACCGTTAATCAGATTCATATATTATGCATCTAAAGCTAGCAAATACCTGATAACAAAGGTCAAGGTGACTTGAGGTTGAAGGAGTTGTTGAAGTCTCGAGGATTTCATTCTGATGACTTGTGAGTACATGAAACTGACAACCAATATCCCAGCCTCCACAGTCGCATACGCCACCTGATCGCCATCTGTTTATCAATGGAGAAGGTGATCCACCGTTAGGCCTACTATGAATGCGATCAGGAAGAACAACGGTCGTTGTTTTAGCGCTCCCAATCTCTCCACAAGTTCCATCACATGGATTCTTGACAATTATAGCAGCTAGCTCCCCTTCTAGCTTGCAATCAAGTGTTTTCAGATCTGCCCGCGTGGTGTCAGTGCTATATAAGACCGACTCGCGTACCACATATAGGTGTTTCTCAGTATCATTAAACTCATCATGGTATGAGCTAGTAATCTTCATTTGTCCAACAATATTATACTCAAAGCTGTAACCTTTTTCTTTTGAACTTTGATACATCCAACCTCCACTCTTCTTCTTTGTCTCGTGTACAGAGAAGAACGCGTATATCAAACTTGCATCATTACCAGATGGTAATTTCTTCACAGCAGCAGCTAGAAGGTCACTGCTGCCTTCAATAACAAGTTTAAAAAACGGGATATCATTCTTTAATGTAAGCTGCAACAGAGCTTGACCATTACATGATCTGTGTTTCTTGATCTGAAGTAATTCATTCTCGTTCACATGTGCAATACTAGTAGGAATCGGGTCTAGTTTCGACTTCTGAGCCCTTTCAACCAAATGAGCCCCTTTGGGCTTCAACAATGGGTCCAAAATTCTCCTCAAAGGACTAGACCTGGATCGATTACCTCCATTTGATTTCTTCCAGTTGTCGTTGGTCGAATCAGGAGACACTCGATTAGTACTCTCATTCAGGCTGTAACTTCTAACCATCTTCCCAAAGCTAAAGTTAAATCTCCTATTCGGAGACGATGGTTGACTACATTTTCGTGCAGTCTGTTCATACATGTCAAGATCATGTTTCTTGAAAATCTTGATGTTTTCTTTAAGTGATCTACTTCCAATTGGAGTGAAAGGGGTGTCATTCGACCATTCGACCTCAGCACCAAGAGACAAAGGCAAAGGACAAGATTGAGAAACACCAGAGAATTCATCTATCAAATGTTGTTCCCCTTTATAACTGTCATCAACTTCCACCATATGATCATTCAAAGAAAGCTTCCCTGAAGGCCATCTAACACGCGGTGGCAATCGTTGTCTATCCAACGAATCGAATGGAGACCCAATTGGTGTTTCTTGAATCTTGTTCTTGTTTCTTGAAACCCTCACTGATCTACTTTCAACAAATGTTGAAGTATTATTAACTCTTGGTGAAATGCGTTTCTCATTGGATTTACAATTCTCCAAACGACCCCAATCAAGAACACCCAAATCTCTCATGTGATTAATAAAGGCGTCATCTTTAACCATGGGTTCAGTGTGGTTCACCACAGGTTGCAAATGACCCACATTCTCCTCACCAGGAGATTGTATCAGTTCATATCTTTGATGATCATACAATGGGTTCTCAAGTTTTCTATAACCTAGAGATTTCTCGATCAACATATTGAAGTTTGTTGATTTCTTGAATCAAGATTTAATGACAGAAATGATGAAATTCTACAAGATTATACACAAAAGTAAGGGATCTAAGGTGATGTAAATGAACAATGGAAACTTACTGTGTAATGGGATGGTTATTTATGGTGAAGAATGTGGGATGGTTGTTTATGGTGAAGAATGGGGGAAATGATGTGGGTGATGATGTTAGAAGAAAATCCCGCGAAATCTGGTATACTTGAGTTACAATCTTGTGTATGTGTGTGTGTGTTATGAAGATGAGAGTGGTGTTTCTTTTTCAATCTAACGGTTAAAAGCGAATGAGTGGAATCGAGAGTGGGGGCCAGAAGGTTGTGTGGTGGTGGACCCGTGATGGTATGGGTGATGTCATACCTCGGTAGGACTAAGTTTTTAAAAGCAAAAATGATAAAACCAGATTTTAAAAGTGTTTCAAGCAGGAGTGTTCATCAGATCAGATTTCGGGTTATTTTTTATTAATCGAATCGGATTATTCGGATTTGAAAATGTCATGAACCTATTCAAAATCCGATCCGATCCGAATAACGATATCACTATCTGATCCGAATCTATCCGAATTCAATTCGGATCGGATTTGGATATATCCGAATTTATCGAAATAAACCAAATAACATTTTTTCCTATTTTTTGTTGTTATTTTTTTCTTTGCTAAGTTTTTTTTCTCAACATTTTATAAGTTTAAAATCACAATAAATATATAAAACCAAAAAATACAAATTTGACTTGAACACAAATTCAAAACTAAAAGATAATAGGTAATTGTACAAAACACGAATATTAGATATCTAATTTAAAACAAAAATCAAATATTATATAATTGTTTAGGATTAGAGTATTACAATGTGTCAATATTTTTAAGTATTGAGTTTAAAACATAATAGGTAGTTGAGTAATAAGTATTGTGCTAATAAATAAAATTAATTTATTATTCGGATTGATCGAATATCCGAATAAAAAAATTGTAAAATCCGATATCCAATCCAGATTCCAAATAAGAAATTCGGTTTCAGATGAGATCCGATCCAAATATCCAAATAAGGATTCGGATCGACTTACGGATCGAATTTCGGCTATCAATTTTTGTGAACACCCCTAGTTTCAAGTAGGTTACGTATTTGTATTTGCGTCTAAACTAGATTGTTAAATCATCCAAATGAGTCATCAATGAATTATTTTTAGTCAAGATATAAATTAAGAAGAAGATATGAGGGTCAGGATGTCTAATATATGTAATTTTTTTAAAAAAATTAAATAATCATGTTAACTATATTTTGAAATTTTAAAAAAAATACATATTTCCACGTCACGTCCGCATAAAAAAAGCAAAATATATTTCCTAATTGAAACAAAAAAACATGCTAGAAACATGTTAAAATCTTTAATTTAAAGAAAACATGAAAGTTGGGTGATTTAATTAAGATATTTTTTTAAAACTTAAGTTACCTAATTAAAACATTTTATAAACTTGATTATTATTTTGTAAAGTCACCCGTACCTGTGATAGTATGGGTGATGTCATACCTCTTATGGTGAATTGTGTTTGGTAGGACAATTTTTTGAAAGCGAAAATGATAGAAACAAATTTTAAAAGTATTTCAAGTAGGTTACGTATGTGTATTTCGTTTAATTGGATTGTTAAATTATCAACTCGAGTTATCAATGAATTATTTTGGGTCAAGAAATAAATGGAGAAGAAGGTGAGGGTCGAGATGTCTAATACATATAATTATATCTATAAATTAAATAATCATGTTAATTATATTTTAAAAAATAAAAGTACATATATTCCATGTCAGCACATCATGTCCACTGGAAAATATATTTTCTAAAACTGTCCACAACGTTAAAAGGCATTATTTCCACAAATAGTTCCAGTTAACATGTTACATTAGCTTTTCACTAACTTTTATCCATCAATCTCACAATCAACTTTTACTCCTAACATTATCATTCTCACAAACAACCATTATAAATTTCATAAAAAACAAAGCAACACACATTTTTGTGATGTGGGCCCCACAAAATACATCCATGGAGCGCCCTTGGCAAAAGAAAGGTGAAGAACGGATGAGTCTGCACAACGCAACCCTTCCGAATGGCGGCACACGCGGGGCTAAGGTCGGTGCATTGTGGATAGTCTAATTGAAACAAAAAAAACATGTTAAAATCTTTAATTTAAAAAAAAGTATGAAAGTTTGGTGACTTAGTTGAGATATTTTTAAAACTTGAGTTATCTAATTGAAACATTTTATGAACTTGATTATTATTTGTTAAAGTTACCCATTTTTAAGATAACAAATCTCCCTTCACTGAATCTTAAATTACATCAAAATAATTTACTTTACATATATAAATAGCCTTTACTAAGCAGACTAATTTACTATTTTTCCAGGTTCGTAACTTTTTTTAAAAATGGTAATTATTCAAATCAAATAAAGATTTTGAACTCGAGTCTTTTAAGAAATCTTTTAAACTTCTTGTATCCGAAGGCCATCTTGTGTTCATAAGAAGGAGATTCTGTTGGAGAAAAAAGAGGAAAACTCCTCATCATCAAGAATTTCTAGGGTATCATGGATTAGCATCAATGTTTTTTAAACCGGATCGGACGTCAAACCGGACGCTGAACCGGACGCCTTACTGGTTTCGTGGTCGGACCGCTCGGACCTGTTGGACCGGATTTAACTATATTTTAATTATATTTATATATGTAATTAAATATAAGTAATTTATATAT
>BJCM01156286.1:0-14840 GCA_018326385.1 Flaveria bidentis | reverse complement strand
GGTCAAACACATTGACACTAAATAATATGCAATTCACAAATTTTGCCTAGAGTTATTGGCACACATGTATTGTTGTTCCCTTTAAGCTATATATAACTAGGATACTTTCCCAAACTAAAGAAAAATCCTCCACATAACTTTAACAACATTAAGATGGTAGACACATCAACATTTAGATCTTTCAAAATGAATTTAGCAAAATTCATTAAAGATAACATATATTGCTTTAATATGTAATTTATCCACACTTGTGAATTTTTATGATAATTTCAAATGAAGTTTATCGGTATATTTCATACTTGTGTATTTCATCTCAATACACTTATCATATTTTCGATCTCATGATACACTTATCATATTGTCGATCTCATGATATTGTATGACATTTGATGTCTATTCGACACTTAAAACAATTCAACAACTCTCAAGTTGTTTTCTATGCAAATCTCTTATTGCACTATCTATTTAAAGTTATATATATATATATATATCCGTTTAAATTATTTCTCTCAAAATCATTTTGAAAGTCATAATAGAAATTAATTTATTTCGTTGTAAATATTACATATGTTATCTTAAGATATTGAACACAAATAATAATACAACAGAAAATGAAACGTAAAGTGTAAAACACTTTTTTAATAATAAATTTAAATTGATAAAAGTTACATCTAGACATCAAATCTCAAAGTGTTATTATCTACCACACTTTCATCATTAGCAATGATTCAATTTTATGGCATGTCTTGAGGTACTCCCTCAATATACTTCATCCACTCATACGATCAAGGTTCTTATCTTATCTTCAAACTCTAATTTAAATAGTAAAAAACCGGAAAAAACAACGTTATGTATACACTATGTTATTCATAAGTAGTTGTATTTGAATAATTATTTCTATTCACAACAACCTCAAGTTGTTTTTTTTTCTGAATAATCTCATCGAGACTATTAAGTGGTTCGAGACATGCTACTTCTCCCATGAGTAGTTAACCGTTTTAAATTGCAAAACACATGTTTTATTCATTCAAAATATTTTATAGCTTTGAAACTATTTTAAAATATATCATATTTATTTTATGTCTTGATCACAAAAGTCAAGATCATAAAATCCAAAAATAGTATTATTATTAATATCTTTTAATATTTTGATTAAAACTTTTGGATTTATATAAGAAACCATTTCTACCACATTCATTGGAGAATAAATGATAATAAATACGTTTTTAAAACACATTTTGGTTTATATAGATAAATCGTTTTTAACAAATGATTACAACAATCATTTTAAATATTACGGTTCTTATTACATAATTTTTTTCTAACACACTCGTTAGAAAATAAATGATCACAAAAATCATTTTAAGCTTATTGGTTAAAAATAACCACTTCTGACCCGTACGTTAGAAATAAACGAATACAATGATCGTTTTAAAAACTTTTCGATTTATATAAAATAAATCTAGTTCTAACTTACTCGTTAGAAATAAATGATTACATTAATCATTTTTTATATATAAGATATAATCCGGTTCTAACACGCTTTTAGAAATAAACAACTACAAATAAATTGTTTTTAATTTTATCGGTTTATATACAATAAACCCGCTTCTAACACGCTCGTTAGAACTAAACGATTAAAAAAATGTTTGTAAGCTTCTCCTCTCTTATAAAAAACACTATTTCTCTTTTTGTTGTTGCAAAACACTAGTTTTAATTTCTTTCTAAAATAAAATTTGGTTTTGCTTAAATCATTGTAATCATAAATAGTTTTGAAACTATAAACCCATGATTTTTTAATGGTTTTAGTAATTAAACCATCTGTAACACGCACATTAGATTGTTAAATATTTATACAAATATTTTAACATGTGATAGAATCAAGGTATTTGTTTGGTAACTCTTTATTTTGGATTTTAGATTGTACTTCAATCTTTATTAAAATCCAAACATAGTATTGTACTATGTTATTTCCCAAATTATTATTTGATTTTCAAAAAAAAATCTCAACTAATATTTTATTTAACATTTCGCGAACCCAAAAAATAGTAATAGGTTTTTAAAAATCCAATCACGAAATCTGTTTTAAGATTGTAGGAAATATGTTCACTTTTATATTAAAAATATTAGTTCTAACGATACTCTCGTTAGCCATGTGAAATATTATAGTACAATACCGTTTACAAATACGACTAAAAAATAAATAAATACAAGCAATATTTATGTAACAAACTTGATTTGAACATTCGTCTTTAGTATACATTCTAACGAGTCTTCATAAAGTATTCTTGACACGAGTTTTTATCACGTTCGAGTCTTTAAGTATATACTCATTGACTACAACAAATAACAAACAAAAGATTGACGGTTGTGACTGAGGATCGTGTTAGACACGGGTCCCTTAAAACAGATTTTGCGTCTCTACTCAAGACAATGCGTATGTTTCCCATGGTACAACAGCCAAAGCAGTTTGTATTGCCAAAGAGTGCCTCGACCCAAGAGATCACCGGGTAAAGTATATGTGTTATGAAGCTATATGGAACAAGATTAAAGATGATGGTGTAGAAAGAACAATTTAGAGAGTACTCCTCTCTAAATTATTATAAAACTTGTTGACACTCAAAAAAATAAATTTCATCTTTTTTTTTCACTTTCATCATCATGAGTTTGTTTATATACTCATGCTAATAAGTTTATATTATTGTGAGTTTTATAATTCACAACCAAAACTCCCATTTTTATGATTTACAACCAAAACTCCCATTTGATTTATGACATGTTTTATGAGACCAAATTAAAACTCTTATTTTATTCATGACAAGTTTAATATCAATTTAATAAAAATTATGATCCATAATAGACATTCATAATATTAATTAAAAGACTTGGTCAACATAAAACATTCATGTTAATCAAAACAAGGCTTTATTAGCATTATGCAAGAAATTACAAAATTTCCTACAATAACCACCCAAGTTTTATTTTTTTCATTTCGACCACTCAACTCCGAGCATCGATATGTAATTCATCTTAGCTTCAGTTTGGACACGGTTAGTTCATTACAAAACAAGAACTTAAACCAATAAATAAATAACTATTTATATAAAAAAACATTTAAATATAATTATTTTGTGTCCAAAATTTCAACACAAAACGCATGCGTCTAACCTGGGCCAAGCCGTGTGTTTTTGTTAATTTTAGAAGAAGAAAAATTTATTGCGAGTTCCAATAGTTACGTGATACGTGGCAAGGCCGGAGGGATTAACATCAACTTTACTAAATGAGTTACAGTTAATAACAGATTTTTTAAGTTTTATTAACAATTAACATATTAATAATTTTTTATTTCCACTTACTTAATTCGAACAAGTAATTATATATTTACGACTTACGAATAACTCATCAGAAAATACAGAAAAATGCTTTGAAATCATTTCAATTCGTTCATTTTATGTTTGCCTCTTTGGTCAACATGCTTAGTTGCTGACCATCTCTATTAATATCCCAAGAATTCCCGATAAAATTTAATACTTTTATATTCAAATTGTAATTGTTTATTAAATCCGAAAAATACTATGAACTGTTTTTTTTTTTTTTTGCTTTATTTATCGTTAATTTTAGTGTAAGTTGATTATAGCAATATTTTAGTCTTATGTACACAGTACATAGTCGACTTTTATTATTTATAATAATATAATGTTTGTTTAGACAGGGAGTTAACTGGTTTTCAGAATGGCGGCAGATGACGGTTTTCTCTACAACGGCGGTTAACAATTAAACAATCAAGGGCTTTAATTTGATCTTTAGAGCTGAATATTTATAAATAATAAACTAAATAAAAATAGAGAGTTAAAAAAATTGTAATTTGTATATAACGTAAGTTAATTATATCTATAACTTTTATCCTTATTAGTATCAAGATCATCGTCTTTAGACGGGGACACAAGACTGTGAAAGAAACTAACGTCAAAATGCAGTCGTGAACTCATACGTTAAAGGTAAGAAAACCGTAACATGTAAAACTTTACATTAAAAACAAAACCATGACTATTTGAACATTAAATAAAAAGAAGAAAAAAAGATTAATGTTAGAACTATAATGAAAATAGGCACGTTGCAATGCAAAACAATCGATTAAAAATATTAAAGTTGATAAAAATAAACATGTATAAATTTAAATCTTATAAAACTCATATGTTAAAAGTTGAAGCGAAAAAAGTTAAAAAAATGTAAAAAATTCATATCTTGAATCAGTTTTGACGACATATACGTTTGTGCTTCAATGACATGTATATTGTGACGCACAATTCCGTTTGATGAAATTCACAGCGACAAATAAATATAAATAAATACATCACAACGTTATATTCAAAATCTTATGATATATTAAATTCAAAAGTTTAAAAAAGAAAACAATAAACAAAAAATTATATGCATGCCAAAAAAGACAAGTAGATAAGGATCTCTTATATATTACCCGTTCATTGTTTTCTAAGTCAAAACCATGGATTGGTCACATCAATAGAAAATAGTAGGTTTAATATTTTAAGGGAACGTGGGATGGTTGTCACTTAAAAATGTAACTTGAAGCTTATGTTTATTCAAATGTTCAACCGTTATATATAAGACTATAAATACAATATTAATCATTATCACGTACAAGACACAAAATCCCTTATTCTCTATCTCAAAATTCTAATGGATTTCACAACTCTTCTCAAAGATAACATTCTCTCCTTGACTCTTTTCATTTTAGGCGCAATCTTTTCTATTTTACTCGTAAAAAAACCAACAAAAGTGTATTATATCAAGAGCGATGAAAACCTCCCACCGGGTCCACCAAAGTTGCCGATCATCGGAAATTTACATCAAGTGGGAGACAAGCTTCATGTTACGCTAGCCAATTTAGCCGAAAGATATGGCCCACTCATATCTCTTCGCTTGGGCAAACAAGTTATTGTGGTAGCCACGTCATCAGAGGCAGCCAGAGAAATCCTCAAGACTCATGATCGTCTTCTTTCTGCTCGTAGTGTGCCTGATGCATTTCGACACGCGTCTATAATACCTCACTCTCTTATGTGGTCAGAGTGCAACCAAACATGGAAAAACCTAAGAACCCTTTGTCGAACCGAAATGTTTTCCACTAAAGCTCTAGAAGCCCAATCTACGTTACGAGAGGAAAATTTTCAAAAGTTATTGGATTTCTTACGTAACAAGCAAGGGCAAGTGATTAACGTGGAGGATGTGGTTTTTACTACATTATTCAACACTCTAAATTCCATTATCTTTGGTCAAGAATTTCTTGATGATTTGACCGGTGAAAACGAAACTCACGAGTCGTTAAAAGAATCGATGCATAGAGCAATCGAGTATGGAGGTCGAGTAAAAGATTTTGGTTCGTTTTTTCCTGTTCTTGAAAGATTCGATCTTCATGGGACAAGGAAGGGAGCCATGGAACAATTCAAGAAGATATTTGCGTATTGGGAGACTATAATCGATGAAAGAAGACCTCAAGTCAATTCTTCAAAGCAACCTCAATCTTTTTTAGACCGACTGCTTGAAAATGGGTTCACAAACAATCAAATCTGTGAACCAATTTTGGTAAACAATAAAAATTCTTTACTATATATTTTTCTAATTTGAAATTATTTGTTTTATTTAGTATAATATAAATAATATAATATATGTTTTAACTACCCCAATTATTGACAACTCTTTTATTTGCAATTACTATTTTATAACGCAAACCATCTTCTTGTGTTACCAGGAATTACTGTTAGCCGGAACAAATACAACAACAACTGCGGTGATATGGGCTATGTCGGAGCTCGTACGACACAAAGAATTTATGTCGAAAATACGACAAGAAATAGAAGATGAAATAACCTCGGATCAAGCCTTCAACTCTCAATTATCTAAATTAACTTATCTACAAGCTTGCATCAAAGAATCATTAAGATTACACCCACCGGTGCCTCTTCTACTTCCTCATATGGCGATTGAATCGTGCAAGGTTATGGACTACACAGTCCCTAAACATGCAAAAATATTTGTCAACCTTTGGGCGATGGGCCGAGACCCTAAAACTTGGGACAACCCTTTATCTTTCAATCCAGAAAGATTTATGAACTCGAAGTTGGACTTTAAAGGCCAAGATTTCGAGTTCTTGCCGTTTGGATCAGGGAGGAGGATGTGTCCGGGAATGTCACTGGGAATCAAGAGTGTTGAATCTATGTTGGCGTATTTGATTCGCGAGTTTGATTGGGACGTTCCCAATGGTGATGATCCATCGAAGCTTGACATGAATGAAAGATTTGGGATCGCTCTAAAAAGGGAGAAGCCTTTAATGCTAATCTTCAAACAAAGAAATTAGCGAGTCAATATCTTATCCTATTTCGTGAAGTCAAAGTTAGTCTATGATTTATGTTTGATTAGTATGTTGTTTCTTGTTATTTAATGTATTTTAAAGTTGAATTATTTGTATACGGCTACATTTTACCCACCTATCTTATGTGTTATTTAATAAATACAACAACTATTTTTCATTAAAACGTAAAGATGATTTACCATTTTAAATCCAAATAGTTTTAACAATAGATCGACTTATGCTCACCCTCATGTTTGGTTTATCATGTTGCTGTTTGTTACCATGGAATGGAATGAGACTACTAACAAACTAATTTATATTTAAGCATCTAATTTTTTATTATGCAGCTAACATGTTTTTTTTTTGTCAACTAACTTTTACTTATGCATCTAACT
Source organism: Flaveria bidentis (assembly GCA_018326385.1). Classification (NCBI taxonomy): domain Eukaryota; kingdom Viridiplantae; phylum Streptophyta; class Magnoliopsida; order Asterales; family Asteraceae; genus Flaveria; species Flaveria bidentis. The sequence continues at coordinate 8,078 of BJCM01156286.1, read as the reverse complement.
TATTATTTATACATTTAACTTTTAGTTATACAACTAATATTCACTTAACCAACTAATATTTACTTATGCATCTAATTTTTACTTAATCTTAAATTATACAACTAACATTCCCTTTTATGTCAACTAAGTTTTATATAACTAACATTTTAATTATGTTTTTAACATCCATATGTAGTAAGATCTTATTTTTACCCTAACCTTTCGTTCTTATTTGCTCTTATTTTTATAAACTAAATTCATGTTTTATAACATAATCTTAAATTTATCCGTTTTATTTAAAATTACTCTAGATTATAGTTATACAAACACATGATGGCTATATAGCCGTTATAAACGATTATATAGCCGTTGAAAACAATTACATAGCCATTGCAAATGGGTATAATTTAAACTATAAATCACCACTATCAATCTATTTTCGTTTACAATAAACAGATTATCTCATTTTTCAAGTTTATCAAAGACAATTTTTTAAAGATGATCCACCTGGTTTAAATGCTGGAAACCATAATTATCATTTTAATTATTATCTCCTTTATTGAACTCACACCTGAAGAATTTACACTTTTCTTGTTTTTGTATTTGTTTATAACTCTACCGTTTTATTTTATCGCAATATTTATTGATATATATGGATTCTAATAATTATCTTACTTAATTATTGTTTAGCAATAGAACATCACAAAACTTGAGTTTCAGACTTTTAATATCACCAGAGATAATTATATGAAATGGATGAATGCATGTAAAATAGCACCTCAAACCAATGTTGCAAATTAGTATATAGTAAGTAAATATAATTTCATAGTAAAGTTGCTAAGCTTCAGGTACAACAATCTAACATCAAATAAAGTTAAAAAAAACATACGGTATGACCACCTAATACATAAAATAGTTAAAAATTAGTATTATATATAATGTTAATATTAGTTTGAAAAATAAAATATGTTGATAGATTAATCAGTGGCAAAATTCATTGGAGGGAGGGATAGTCGGGCTACCCCTGATGTGTAGACGTGTTTCATATTTTAAAAGGTTTAATTATATGTTTTTATGTGTTTAATATAATGAAACACAATTACTTTAAGATTTACTCGATTTTCAGGCTTGCAAAGCGAAAACAAACACATTTCGGGTGTTTTCGGGAGTTAGAATGGAAGCCGGAAGCTCACGAGAAATGAAACACTTAAAGTGTAGAAAAGGTGAAGAAAAAAATGAAGCGAGGCGTATATTATATCCCAAAGGACGTAAATTACGTCCTAAGTGTGATCACTGTGCTGACTATTATGAATTTTTAGGGTTTTCTACCCTAGTTAAAGGTTAAAAAGGGGGCTACGAATTAGCTCTTCACCAAGTCGTTTTTGGTCGTCCAAAGAGCAATTTTGAGAGAAAATAAGACCCACGGATCCATCTTTTCATGCCATTGATTCCTGCGACAAACAATTTCGATTCCACGACGACCATGAGCGGTAAAATCACCAGTGATCTTCTCCGGGTGTAGGGTTTGTGTTTATGACGATTGTTTAACTTTATTTGTTCTTATATTGGTTTGAAGTTTTGATTGACATGTTAAGCCATATGATTTCATTTATTGGTTGATTACTTTAATCGGCTTTTCTTTGTTTGAATCTTAATCTAATCCTCATCAGTTTTTGGTTTCTTTACATCATAATAATTATGAGTCTTAGGTTTTGATTAGCAAATTGAAATTGATAATTTGTGAATAATTTACAACCCGTTCCATCTCTATCACTGAAATCAATCAAACCAATACAATTATATCTATGTGATTGCTTGCTAAGAATAACTAGGTTATAACTTTGTTTTACCAGCCTGAACCCTAAAGTGGATCATTCTTATTATTATTGTTTTCAAAACCAATCAAGTTTGTTACTTTGCTATTTTGTTTTCTAAATCAATCTTTAATTTGAATTTGTTTTCTTTATCAATTTAAAACCATTGAACTAAAGTTACACTTTCCATATATTCCTTGTGAATACGACCTTACTTACCCGTACTAGTATAGGTAAGCTAAGTCTTAAATATAAATTGTTTTTGAGTAAACCACGACAATCTACATCAAATGGTGTCGTTGCCGGGAAATTAGTGCGCAAAGTGTTTTTAGTTTATTAGTTTATTTGCTGTTTATTTATTTGTCTTATTTATTCAACCGGTGCTACTTAGGTGTGTTTGCTGGTGTAGGTGACAACATTGTGCATACATATCCAAGTAATTTTTTGTAGGCATAGTAGAATCTCAAGTAATTAGATCGCATCATGAATTGGGATGAAGATTATGATCCATGTTTGTGTTGTGGGAGCCAATTTCATTGGGTTCAAGAATGTCCTGTGTTTCAAAAGGGATATAAAACATATAAGGATTGTGAAAGTGATACCATTAGAAGGCAACAATATATGATGACAAATTATGAGGATGATGAAGATACACACTCAAATTATCCATACTATGAGTGTCGTTCACCGGATGATCAAGGATATTATCAATCTAGACTGAATGGATATTCAAGACAAGTTTTGGATTGTAACAACTATGAATTAGAGATTGAACAAAGCTCAAGTTACAAGGAAGAGTATAACGATTATAGCTATGACTATCCTCATTCGACATACGAGGATAATCAAGAATATACTCAAGTTAACTACAATCAGGGCAATTATAATCAAAAGACCTACTATAAATGCTCAACTCAACAACCTAGGTCACGTACAAATGCTTATCCTTCTGAAGTTGTCTTGAAATATTTAAGAAACTTACATTTGTCCTAAATTGAGCAAGAGTTAACAAAACCCAATCAGTCAAAGCAAGACCGTATAAATTTGCTAGATTACAAGTATGATCTTTTATTTAAGGAACAACAAATTGATTAGCAAGGTGCTTCTAGTAATTGAAAGGTTTTAGGCAAAACAAGCATGGATATCCTCACAAATTGAGGAAGAGGTTGTGGAAAATAATACCTTACCGAGTGTCTTGATTGTTGAAGAATTTGAGGGTGAAACCTCCATGGTTGAGGTAACAAAAAAGGAGCATGTTCAGAGTTTTGAAGAGAATCAAATTAGCTCAATCACTAATGACTTAGTAAGTGCACCGAGCATGGGTAATGATGACACAAAAGAAGGGGTTATAGATCTTTTAAAGCATAGACAAAACAGGATGAAGACCTAAAACTTAGTGCTACTTGGAAGGCAACCTGAAATATTTTTATTTTTCTTAGTTTTCTTTATCATCTTAGTTGTTTTGAACTTTGTGGTTGTGTTCACTAGAAACCCTCACGAGACTTCACTCATCCACTTGGGCCTACCGAGGGGTTTAAAAGCCTTGTTGTATATGCTAAATGCAACCGTGATTCCTACAAAAGTGAGTTTTATTATTATTTTAGTTTTAATTACCAGATGTAAACACACAAGTGTAGGGAAGCACTTGAAACTTTAGGAGCATACCTGAGGATGTGTTTGGGCAAGTCTACCCATAACTCATATAATGACATTGAGACATATTCGGTCATCTTTGATCAGGTCCATGTGTGCTTTCTTTGACTTTAGTTTCATTTTGTGTTTTTGATGATGTTAAACAATGATGTGATCAGGATGGCATGATTTTTGATTTGAGGTTTATAATTGTGTTATATCATGTGTTTGGGTCTCATGGTTAAAATGGAATGCAAATGGGGATTGTCAAATGAATCAATTCATACATTGGGGATGGCATGATTTTTTATTTGAGTTTATAATTGTGTTATATCATGTGTTTGGGTCTCATGGTTAAACTTGAACCCCGAAGTGGATCATTCTTATTATTATTTATTTCAAAACCATTCAAGTTTGTTACTTTGCTATTTTGCTTTCTAAATCAATCTTTAATTTAAAATTTTTTTCTTTATCAATTTAAAACCATTGAACTAAAGTTACATTTTTCACATATTTCTCGTGAAGACGAGCTTACTTACCCGTACTAGTATAGGTAAGCTAAGTCTTAAATATAAATTGTTTTTGAGTAGAACATGAAAATCTACATCAACCCCTTAACTATCGTTGTGAAGGAACAATTTTTTTTTAATATTGTATGTATCAAGATACATCTGCGTGAAAATTAAGATACCCGTCAAATTTAGTGGCTTGATATTTTACTAAAATTTTAAAACTTAAAAGCCCCAAAACTTATTAAACTTGAAAAGCCTAATTAAAACTTAAAACATTAAGAACCCCACTCATTATTAAATTAAAATTAGCAAGCCCACTCACGATTAATAGATGCTAGACGCTGACTCTCGGAAAATGCTCGGTTCAGTTGTAAATAAGTCAATTAGTTTGATTCAGTTCGTAAACGAGCCAAGCACGAGTAAAGGTCCACTCGGTTAAGTTTGAATGGAATTAATTTTAGTTAACATATAATTATACACTCACATATACAACTATATTTATAGTTCTTTTTACGTACCATTATATTGGATTTATTTCACTATATACAAATATACAATTATATTTTTAAATACTAAAATAATCAAACTAATAAAAATTTTAACATTAAACCTAAAAGCAAATCCCTAAAACTATAAGCGACAATCTTTGACTTGAACAATCAAGTCAACGCTTCTTCAACTCCTGTCCTCACTCTAAGTTGATCATCCTCACTTTCACCGTCATCGTTTTCAATGTTATGCTTATCGTCTAATCAATCCAAAGCTCAACCTCATCTTCCCAAAAGTGTCACTATCGCTCTGTGTAATTTAAACCGAATGACACACTAAACAATAGAGTTGTCAAAATCGCTCACCACTCGTCACTTGCTTGGAAAAAGCTCGTTTGTAAACGAGTCCATCGGCTTGGTTCGGTTTATAAACGAGTCAAGCATAAGCAAAAGTCTACTTGTTTCAACAAGTCTCGTGATCAGCCCTACCAGAAGCAAGACAAACTACAAGATCAACCACATCACTGCAATCTCCACCTCCCCGCCCCTCCGCCTTACCGCCAGTCGACCGAGCTTCACAATCACCTTCAAGATATAAAAAAGAGGACATATCTATTAAGTATTTGTTTATCTTTATCTATTATCGTGTTTTTATCATTATCAAATGAATGCACCCCGAAAAAAAATTGAAATACTCTTGAAGTTTTGGGCTAGATCCGCCCCTGATATCAGTTACCAAATTATTGATTTTAATTTATTTTTAATTATTTTATCATGTGATCTAACCCAACCCAATCCGGTGCAAGCATTTTTTTATATATTTAGCAATACATAACTTACCTTTAAATTTTCCCACCCAAAACAAAAATTTGGGTTCACTAAACAAGAGAAACACCAGATTTCTTAAGAAAATGTTCACTAACACGGCTATAGTGTTACAAAATCTAGATAGTTAAAACTTGATCTCAGGTTACTTTTTATAAAAGATCGAAATTACATATTTTTATCAAGGCCGTACCAAGTAAAAAAAATAATTTATATCATACCTTTATATATATTCGTCCTTAATTTAACTTCATATATTACTATTTAATAACAACCAATCAAAATCCTACTTTCAATTTGATAGCTTAACTCCATAGGTTTGCATATCATTTATCAATCACACCATAACTACACCATTGTAGGTGGTGGCTCTTCTACGTTTAGTTATGGTATAATTGTTTCTTCTTATAATGATCTTATTTTCAGACTTGAACAATTTTAGTGATACCCTAAATTCTTTGTTAGACAAACATAATGGTTTCAAGAACAGGTATGAAAACTTCGTAAAAGATTGTATAAAACGGAGTTCCCGACCGGACCAAAATGACTTTTTATAGGGTTTGAATCGTGCAACTAATCATTGCAAATTCAAAAAATATATATATAATTAATGACGATTATTACATATGGCAGTTACCTTGATGGATAAGAACACCAGCAGCAGTTCGCTACTAATCAAATTATCACGAATCAGTTTTATATTGAAGACTAAGATGCTACCGAACATCAATTTGCTAACGAACATTAATTAATACTAAAACCAAAGTTACATCAAAGTTTCAGATAATACCAAAACCAAAGTACCACTCTAATTTTAGTTAAAACTAAAACCCAAGTTATCACCGAAGTTTCACTTAATACTGAAACTAAAGTTACTATAAACTAAAGTTACTACCAAAGTTTTAGTTAGTACTCAAACCAAAGTTTTGCTACTGATCTTTAATAAATACCAAGGATCGTTGAAAAACAAAATTTTAAATTTTCACAACTTCATGACAAAACAATTTTCAAAGCTCACACTCAGCAGAAGTTTAACCTTTTAAACCACACTAAAATAAGCACGTCTTAGACCCCACTACTAAGGTTATTGCCATCAGACCTTGAGTCTAATGGTCTAATGGTTTTTTAGTACTTGAAATCATGTAATTCCCAAACAAAAATGCACCCGGCATTTATTCATTTTGATGTTTGATTATAATCTACATTTGATTATAATCTCACATTTGATTATTAAGTAAATTTTAGTTATTTGATTGTTAATAATATTAAAATCACTAACAGTTATTTATGATTTCAGTTATTTGATGTTTGACGATGATATATTTAATTTATATTTGATTTTCTTTAACGATGTACATTATTTTATTTACTGGAACTATTTTAGCAATAAGCTAAAGACACATGATATGGAGAGGACGTAATGCTAGGCTTATTTTTAACTTATACGTTACCATTAGTTTTGATTTCTCGGTTTCTCCCACTGTCTTTGAAGACACGTGGGGTTAGTTTTATTCTTTTACTAACGGGTCACCGCTCCATTAGATCTATTCATTATTCGAATACAAAACGTAAGATCACTCTTGAAAAGAAACTCACATTAGATGAAAAAATCCTCTGACCTAATATCAAATCCTTTTTTTGTCACATATAAAACTTAAACAGAAGACCTACCTATCTTGGGGTGTCTCACTTGAATCACATGTACTAAGGATCAATGACGGGCTGAACCCACCAATTATCTCCATTATTCGAATACAAAACCAACAATCAACATCAAAAGGAAACTCACCTTTAGTAAGAAATCACTATGGTATAACCGAAAACCTTACTTTTTTTTGTCACATGTAGTACTTGTCAAAAAAAATCTTTGTTTCATGTGAAATGATTATTATACCCAACTGTGGGTCAACACAGTGGCACTGGCGAAGCTTCATAGGGGCCGGGGGGGCGTCGCCCCCCTATTTTTTCGTCTGTAGTGTTAAATTTTAGCTCGATAGTGTAAATTTTTTGCCCGGTAATGTAAATTTTTATATAAATATCAAGTTCGCCCTCCCTAAAAATATTTAATTTCACCCATGCCCCTCTACAAAATTGTTCAAGCTCCGCCACTGCACAGTGAAATACGATTCACTTCTTTGCTAACCAAATTTCTTCTTTGCAAATAAAACTAGGTTATTGAAATAGAAGATTACCTTAACAGCTCGATCAAAATTCATTCATGGGGAAGCATGTCTTCGACTACCACCTATTCTGCAAATCGACCGATGATGATTATCTAGGAAGAAGAAACGAATGAAGATCCGCCATCTTCAACAGGGTAAATCATACTTTCATGAAAAGGTTAATTGTAATGTTACTAGAATCCGATTGTATTGCAAAATAGATAACGCTAAAACATGTATTACTTTTCAATAATTCTTTTGAAGGCATATATACGTCTACTACTATTAGAATTGTCAAACCTTCATTCTATATGATTTAAACTCGAAATCTAAACTCGAAATCATTTGAATAAACTATGTCTCTTAAGGACCACTATATGAATAATTCACTCATACAATATCCATTAAATGACCCTATATATAATAACACAATACGAAATGTTATGTATTAAAAATTTGTATGAGAATATGTAATTCTAAATACTATGTTACACGAAACCAGATGGAATACTACACTAACAAAAATATAACACAAAACTGGATATAACATCATATCTCCACTTCTAGTGCTTATTTTTAGACAAACGGCAAGACATATGTATTTGTAATACTATAATTTTAAGTTTAATGATAGATGTGTAATACCTATAAAATTCATTTAAGAAG
>BJCM01156276.1:620-22067 GCA_018326385.1 Flaveria bidentis | reverse complement strand
GTTTAGAAAGTATAGGCTCGAATTCCAAGGACACGAATCTCTTATCCGCTCCCGAATCAAACAATATGGAAGCATAATGACTTTTTACAAGATACATACCTTTTTGGTAACAACCTATTATTGGTATGATGAACATAGATAGGAATTTTTACAAGACAAGAAATGATTAAAAGAAGTTCAACGATATACCATTCACCACGTCATTGTTGGCTTGTGCTTGGTTGGCATTGATGTTGAAAGCCCTTCCATGAGCCGGTGGCACAGTTCCCGCATTGTGAGGACATTATGGACGAATATGACCAGGCTCGCTACAGTTGTAGCAGGTTTGGTTGGTAAGCATGGTAGTGTTTGGCGCACGAAGACAAGTAGCCACCAAATGACCATACTTCCCACACAACGAGTAGACTCAGCATGGAATGTTGCTCGCATGGTGGTACTTGCACGTGTTACACATAGGATATGGACCAGCATAAGCTCTAGCCACGGGGGCTTGATTTGCAACCACTATTTGTTTTTTAGGAGCATTGGGTGCGGTCACAGTGTAGTTGCGCATCGGGGTGAACTTACGCTTCTTGTTTTGAGAAGATGACTCAGCCCTTACCTCCTTTGTTGCCTCGGGTATCACCTTCGCAGTAGACTTGGAACCCTTTGTCGACATAGTGCTAGCTCTCATATGATTCTCGGTGAGCTGCGTGGTGATAGTAATTGCCTCCTCCAAAGTTGTGGGCCTACTACCCACCACGGCATCTTGAATTTGAGGTGGAAACCCATTGATAAATTTCTCAATGTTACGGGGCACGGTGTCCACCATGTGTGGTAGAAGCATACTCAACTCATGATGCCGGGTGGAATAAGCAAAGTGATTCCCACCATCTTGTTTGAGGTTCCAGAACTCCTCCTCTAACTTTTGCAACTCGCTCCTTAGGCAAACCTTTTGGATCATGATATCCTTAAATTCCTCCCAGGGCAACACCAAAGCAACCTCAGTTCCACGGTTTCTCTTTTCACTATTCCACCATGTGAGTGCCCGTTGTTGAAGGACACATTTAGCATAGCGAACCTTGAACTCGTCGGGGCACTCGCTAACGATGAACGTGTTCTCCATACTCTCGAACCACTCAAGAAGTCTAGTGGCTCCTTTTTTTCCACTAAAGCTAGTGGGTTTGCACGAGTTGAAGTGTTTGAAAGTGCAACTACGATTGTTCCCGTTTTGGTTGTTGTTATTCTCTCCATGAGCACCGCTATTGTTCCCATTGGTGTTGTTATTGCTATTATCCACTAGGGTGCTATTAAGTTCAGCAACCATGGTCGGGATGACGGCAACCATTTGCCGGGCGATCATTGCAGCTAACTTACGATCGGAACTTCCACGCTTTCCATGGTGACAAGACATGCTGGATATACAAAAATGAGTTAGTTACGGGAATGTGGATAACAAAGGATAGTATTTTAGACAAAGACAAGCTAAGAGTTGTAAGGCACACGGAATGATTCCATTTGCTTACGCATTACCATTTGGAAACGTTGACACGTCAAGGTGACTTGACCTAATTGCCTTAGAAACTTGTGTATATTGACCATAGTTTATCACTCATCCCAAAAATCCCCAGGTAAGCATGACTAGTCCCATAGGATTTATACGAAATGCTTGCCTTAGCCCGAAGGCCTTTTGCCAGGAAATCCAGAATATAGGTTTCTATGTGTCACACAATATTTCTTAGGTTCATGGAATCAAAACCTTGATGAGATTTATATAGATTAGACATAACGTCTAAAGATCCAAGTCATAACATAAGCATAAGATTCCACGTGACATCAAGAATAAGATTAAGAGGTTTCATGTTTGGGGAGAGTCAAAGAGTTAAAGTTAAGTTTAGGGAGACAAGTAACAATGTTTAGGCAATCCTATGCTAAGGCATTAAATTACACATAGAAAGGGCTCGAGAATAAGATAGAATTTTGATTCTATAAGGTTCATGCATACTATAGTCTAGGTCACCATTTCTAATAACCTAGATCCCTATAGTTATGGGATCTGATACCAATCTGTCACACCCCAACCTTGACTGCGGAAACATCGAGATGTGAGGGTTAAGATCGTTCACAGCCACATAAAGCTATTAATAATCCCTAATATATTATTCATAAGTTCCAAATGTATTATTACAATTAAAAATCTCAAACAAAGAAAACATCATGCATAAAAGTTAAATGTAACAAGCTCATCCATTTATTTTTATCTAGGTCCAATCCTAGATGTGATAAGCTTCAAAGATAGTAATCAAACTTGAGCATTTCCTGAAACATGTTAAAAATAAAAATGTCAATAATAATGTTGATGAGATTTCCATAGTTTTCAATACATAAATATATAAAAGATGGCAATTCATGTTCTACTTTAGAGAACAAAGTAACTAGGGATGTAAGACATAATGCACAATCAAACCTTGACAAAGTTTTACAAGTCTCAAATGTTTACAAGTATATACGATTAGCTAAGTGTACTTGGATCAACCAACCAGGCTTGTCAGGCCCATAGATCTATGACGTCGCCAGGCTAGCAATAGTTAATGATTGTACATATATTCGACATTACATGGTAGCTACAAAGTTCAACTAACCACAACACACAAGTAAATTGACATAAGTTTACAAGAATCAAACGTTTTACAAGTGCAACGACTATAAGGTAACATGTTTCACCCCAAAGTGTGAAAATATAAAAAGGGGTATAGAAATACTCACTTGGTCAATAAATATAAAGTTGACGATTATTAAGAAATATGATAAGCAATGTTCCAATGTAATGCTTCATAATGCACCTAAAAATATAAATATATTTACATGGTTTAAGTTTATTTATAACAAGCTTAACATTTTAACGAGAACTAGGGTTTTAGGTGGAATTTGGTATTTAGAGGTTTTATTAATTACATTAAATAATAAAAGAAAAGAAATATATGAGTTAAGCATTTTAGTTTAAAAAAATATAGGAAACCATTTGTAATACAACTTAATTACAAAGTTCAGTAACGTGTATAACTTTTAAAATTACCCTCATTTTATACAACAATATAAGCTTATTATTTAAATAAACAACAACATTTAAAGTCTATTTTATTATGAAAATTATTTTATATAATTTATTTGGACTAACAATAATTTAGCAAAACAATATTTTAAGTCTAACTTATAATAAAATAAATGATTTGTACAAATAATGATTCTATAAGTTAAACAATATTTAAGGTCCAATTTATAAGAAAAATAAATTAATTATATTGTTTGTATATAACATATAATAAAATATAAAGACATCTTATGAAATAAATTAACATAAAATAGTAGGGTGTCTAAAAAAGAAACAAGTTCACAACTCGATTTTTATAATTTATTAGAAAAATCTGAATTAAAACAAAGGCTAAAAAACCTTAAAATTAAAACAGGAGGTTGCCCGGGTTCGAACCGAGGACCTCTTGTTTAGAAGTCACCAAAGTTACCACTTGAACCAAGGCCTCAGCCATGATTAGAACTTCGTTTTAATAACCTAAATACACCAAACGCTGAATCCCCCCAAATCGCATGGACCATAGGTTCAATCCACCACAAATTGAAGAATCAAATGATGTTATTAATCAAACCATTGTTAGGGCTTTCATTCAGCAGTTGAAAACGAGTGTGTATGTAAGTTCAATTACCCGAAAGTTGCATGACTTCAATGATTCGACTCGAAGAAACAAACCGCGACCAACGTGGAGCTCGATTGTCGTTCAAATGACGATTATACTCCAATTCGCTGCACAGATGGTTTCTAATGAACTCAAAGATGAAAAGCCCTCTGTTTAACTCGAGTTTTGAAGCACGGATGGTGGTGTTCGAACAATTGCAGGCCGTGATGAAGGATGTGTGTCGATTGTGCTGGAAATGTTTTTTAGGTGAAATTGGAGATTGTAATCGATTAAAGTTGGATAGATGTTCAATTAGGTGGAATTAATTGCATTATTATTGGTGTTTAAGGCTCAAACGGCTATGCGAAGTGATTATATATCGGTTACACATTTGATTCGACTTGTAACGGTGTTTAACCACAATTTTACTTTTCCTTAAGTTCGAATCATGTACACGAAACGTTTCAGAATGGTTTGGTGATCAATTTTGTAGGTCTTGTGAGTTTTAGAGGTGGCCGGAGCTCGGTTGCCGGTGGCCGGACTTCCACCGGAAATACGGGGTTAAATGGAGGGAATGGTTTGGGTTTTTAACATTTACACAATTAGCCCATGTGGTTTTCATTTTGTTATTTCATGTTAAAAGGTTTCTTTTGAAGTTTTAAAATTAGCATTATAACCCCCTAGACTTTTAAATCAAAGTTTTATACATTTTTAATTTTAATAAATCTTACACATTATTAATAACAATATTATTATTATTGTTAGCATTCTTAGTTATTATTACTATTTTTATAATTTTACTATTATTATTATTATTATTATTATTAATATTATTATGATTATTAATAAGTATTATCATGATAATCTTACAAATTAAAGGATTGAAAGACCAATTAAAGCAATAAGCATAAGCAACACATAGGTTTCTGTATAGCAATAAAGGCCCTTACAAGAATCAACAAAGCTAACTTTAAATTAACCCAAATTTAAAAGATATTACAGAAAGCACAAACAAAACCCAAGTATATGGATCATATATATATGTGAAATAGTATGCTATCAAAACCAAAACAACAACCATAAGGTGTACAAAGAAACAACCTTTCTTGCACAAGTTATTGAAGGTGGAAGAGATGAAGAATATGATGTTCTTGAATGTCTAGCCTCCAAAAGAGAAGACCTCAAGCTTGTATACCCACAAGATTTAGCAAACACCTAACTTGTTAGGTATTAGAGCACCAAGAACAACTCCCTTTTGCACAATCCAAAATTTCAGCCAAGAACTCCTTGAAGAGTAGCCAAAACCCGAAAATTTCAGCTCCCTTTTAGCCTTCTTGAATCCGATATATTCAGCTCCTTGGGAGAGTTTTGCTTGAGTGTGTGTAGGAGAAAGTGTATTGTGTGGAAGAGAGCCAAGGGTTAGTCCTTATGTCTTCCAAAAGACAAGACAAAACAAGACCAAAGGAGGCCTTTTGGGCGGCCGAAAATTGCTCACCAAAGTGGGTTTCCCCCCATTTTAATCTTTTATAAAATGCTCTCTTTTTAAAACCTAAGTTTATAAAATTAAAACCAATTTTAATTTTATAACAACAACACACTTTTATTTGTTATTATTTAACCAATTTAAATAACAAACAAATAATATCCATTGAACAAATTATCCATATAATTTTGTTCTTTTACAAAAGCAAAGTTTTAGAAAACCAATTTTCTAAATTGGTGTCAATATTTATTTGTTTGATCTTATCAATAAATAAATATTTATTGGTGTTTGTTTAGCGTGTTATTGGGTATGACCCGACTTGGATCATAATGTACTAACCACATCAATATTGTATGCGTCTTGGGCATATAAGGTCCAACAATAAGTCCATTTTAGGAGTATGATGAATTTTCAGATATTTTGTCAAGCAAAGGAGACACTACATCTAAGGAAAGACAATGAGTGCTTTGGCAAAAGTATCAGCACACTTACTTTTTCAATTTTGTATTGGTTAAGGTTCGATTATATATGACATTATGTAGCCAACACTTAGACTTAGAGAGTTAGACCCTCGTTGAGGTATGCAAACAAACACTTTTACTCAACTTAAAAACCTAACATATATGTATAACCATATTTCATGTTTAGGTCAATAAGAGAATCATCATGGTAAAACCATTTGATAATCTCTGAAAAAACCACCATGGACGAACCAATAGGTAATCCGTGAATTCGTTTTATAATGAAATAGATAGAGATATTTCATAAGAATCATAGGACATCCATTTTGGACATTTGAAAGGATTGTGCACATGGCATCTTTTGCATCAAGTGAGAATATCCAAGTCTGTAATGACTTACAATAGAGGATACCTTGTCACTTCAGGTCTATGATGACTTATAACAAATAAGTGAACAAATGCGGTAAATAGATCTCATGGTTATTCATATGAAGTAATGACATCAAATTTTGATATGCTTTGGTTTTGAATGTTGGATAGGATTAGCTGTTACAAACATAGCAACGGTGTAACACTCGGATATTTTGAAGCCGATGAAAGAAGAAAAAGAAATAAAGTCCAAAGTTGAGGGACAAAACTCGCCAACGAGAGAAAGTTGGGTGAGTGGGGGTATTTAAAGGGAGAGGGCAGCCCTCACCCTCTCCCCACAACCACAAAATCAGCTAAAGAGTGAAAGGAAGAGGAAAAAGGGAGAAAAGAACAGAAAGGTTGGTTCGAGTGGATTCAAGCGTGCAAAATCATCGTGTAGCGAGTCTAATCGAAGCTCTTCTTGTTGTGGTCATTTGTGTGAGTTCTAGGACCCCTCTTTTACACGTTTTTGGTCGATTTTGAGGCTGGAACACATCTGAAAACCCGTTTTGTGTGTGTGTGTGTTTGACCTATTTGTATATGTTTGTGTGTGATACGTTTGGAGTTTGTTTCCGGGCTTGTGTGTGCTTGAAGGGTGTTGTGATATGCATTCCTAAGGTTTAGGATGGTTGATTTGGGTTTAGGATGGGTTTGGATGAGCTTGGAGGTCGAAAATGGCAGATTGGATTCGGGATGAACTGCATTCTGCATCAGCTAGGGCTAGGCGACCGAATGGAGGCCATACGGCCGAATGAGGTGCGACTGAGGTTCATTCGCATTATTGAGGTTCAATCGCATGTGAGACGTACAACTGGAGCTTATACGCCAGCCATCGTGTGACTGAGGGTCAATCGCATGGGGAGCTATACGACTAAGGCCCATACGCCTAATTCCATCTGCATTAGGTCCATTCGCATAAGTGCACATCCGTATTAGTTCATTTGCATGGGTGTTCAATCTCATATTGTCCATTCGCACGATTGGGTGTTGATCCACATTGGTCCATTCGCATGATGTTCAGTCGCCTGGAGGCCATGCAACTGAAAGGTGCCCATACGCCCAAATAGGGCTGGTGTACCCGAAGAAAAGCATAGTTTAATTACTGACTTTCGGGGGAAAGTGCAGATGTAAGTTTTGACAAGGAAGTTTCCGTAAGTTCATGTATGATGACTTTTGTGGCCTTAGTGGTTGTGTTGGCATGATGATGATGTTGCATGTTTATGCATGATGTATGCTACGTATGTATGTATGATGCCCCGTATGTTGATGACTGTGTATGATGATGTTGCTTATTATGTATGTTTATCTTTCCCGTGACTTTACGTTGAACATTAATGAATAAAATAAAAATATTATGTAACGTAAAGTGGAAGATAATGAAAAGTGGAACATGATGAATGAATGCATGCATTAATGAACGAATGAATGTAAGAAAGGCTTGCAAGCAAATATATGGAGGTGCACACCCAATGAAGGTGTTAGCTCAACGATGTGCGGGTTAGCTACCCTGAAGGATGCACACTAGGGTCCAATATTTGTGATTGACCATATGTATGGGATCCTTGCCACTTGCCCTAGGTGCTGGAGTCAGCTTCGTGCACAATGTTCGAGGTCTATGAAAGACCTCAGGCCCAATTACCCGCTTCGTGCACAATGTTCAGGGTATAACATATGGCATTGATCCGGAATGAAAGAGAAAAGATAAGTGGTGAATGTACTTGCCCTAGGTACTAGAGTCATCTTCGTGCATAATGTTCGAGGTCTATGAAAAACCTTAGGCCCAGTTACCCGCTTCGTGCACAATGTTCGGGGTAATGTACATGTCATCAGAAGTAATGAAGGTACGAATGAAAGTAAGAATGTATGAACGAATGAAAGATGAAGATAACAATGATATTATCTATGCGTACATATGATGTATGATCGCATGAAAGTAAAGAACGGTTTCAGTGATAGAAAAGTATGTTTTATATTAAAACTAGAACTCACTCAGCAATGCTAACTTTTATGTGTTTCCAGTTAGCAGGTAATGATTGCTGAGGATGGCACGGGGCGGCTACTCAGCTCTTTTGGATGGCATCCAGTTTTATAATGCTTTTGTGATGTAATGCAACAATGTATTTGTAACTGGTTAATGTTGTATTATTTTGCAAAATCCTTTATAATGAAATGAAATGTCATTTTTTAATGTTTTCGCTGTGATATTTATTTAAGATAAATGTAAATATATTTTTATGTGCAATGATTGACCAGCTGTAAGCGTCCCCGAACGGGGCCTTACAAACGGTGTTATCAATGTAAATAGAAGTTTTAAGAAAATTGAACCGGTAATCCAGCAGTTGGTTTTGTAACTAAAGGATTTGAGAACATCCTGCATATGCAGCTATGTACTCAGCTTCTGCAGTTAAGACTAAGACATTTGTTTGTTTCTTATGCTACCATGAGACTAATCTAGGACCCAAAAATTGACAACCAGCTATTGTAGATTTACGATCTTGGCAACATCCCTCATAATCACTATCTGTATATCCATGTAACTAAAAGTTTCCTTCATAAGGATACCATAATCCTAGAGCCGGTTTTCCTTTGAGAAATATGAATATGTGTTTGACAATGATAAGGTGAGATTCCTTCGGGACTGATTGATACCTGGAACAAACACAAAGAACATACATAATGTCAAGTCTAGATGCAGTAAGATACATCAAATATCCAATCATAGATTAGTATAAAGTTTGGTCAGTTGAATTTCCTTTTAGATTAGGATCAATCTTGGTATTGACGTTAGTTGGAGTTCTGATAAATTGACAATATTGTAGTTTCAACTTTTTCATGAGCTTGTCAACATATTTCTCTTGATTAATGAAAAGTTCATCTACAGATTGTTTCACTTGCAATCCATGGAAAAAGTTTATTTCTCCCATAGAACTTATTTGAAAACCAGATTTCATGATCTCTTCAAATTCTGAGCACAATTTCTGACTAGTTGAACCAAATATGATATCGTCCACATACACTTGAACACATAAGAGATCATCCGCATCCTTCTTTACGAATAAAGTCGGATCGATTTTCCCTCTTGTGTGTCCATGTTGGATCAAATTCTGTCACAATGTCTCACACCAGATTCTAGGAGCTTGATGTAGACCATATAAAGCTTTACTCAGCTTGTACGAAATGATAAGGGAATTCAGCATCTTCAAAACCTTGAGGTTGCTTAACATACATATCATATGTCATTGGTTCATACAAAAATGCACATTTGATGTCCATTCAGTACACCATGAATTTCATATAAGAAGCATAAGCTAGGAAGACATGAATTGATTCAAGTCTTGCAACTGGAGCAAAGACTTCATCATAATGAATTCCTTCCCTTGGGTGTAACCTTGTGCTACTAGTCTCTCCCTATTACAAACAATAATTCCTCCATCATTTGATTTGTTTTTGAACAACCATTTGTGCCAATGGCAATTTCTCCTTTAGGCAAATCCACAAGCTACCACACTTCCTATTTACAGAGCTGTAGTAACTCTTCTTGCATAGCCTCAATCCAACTATTGTCCTGTAACACTCTAGTGATGTTTTTAGGAACAATTTGAGATAGAAAACACGAGTATAAGCAAATATTTGCTTGCTTTGGATGGCTTCTTGTTCTTCTCTCATTCAAAGGATCAATAATCTGTGATGTAGGATGTTTCTTTTGAACATAAGATGTTGTGATCTCATCTTCTTGAACATTCACATCAAGATTAGTCTGGTTCAAGTCAGAAAGCTGATGCAACAAGTTTGAAGAATGTGGACTGAAATTTGAAACATGAGTTGGTGATTTGATAAAATAATCAAGCTTGTCATTAACATATACATCTCTAGATACAAATGAAGTTCCAAACTCAGGTTGTAGAATTTCTTGTCCATCATTAGGAATTTGTTGAGAAACATATGAAATTTGAATAATAGGATGATATTCTTGATCTTGTTGATCATGAGATTCGGAATTGAATATGGGATCTTTAACAAAAGAGAAAAATGGATAGTCTAGGCTTGAATCATCCATATCATCATAATCTAAATCATCACTGAAAGATTCAAGATCTCCTACCTGTTTCCTTTTGACACAAGAGAATTCAAACAAGTTAGAATTGAATGAGTTTGATAAAGAATCTAGATCAAATAATGAAGCTAGACCATTTGCAACTCATGGAAATGAATTTTCAAATAATTTAACATAGAAAGTTTCAATGATAACATTGGTCCTAGAGTTATAAACTCTAAATGCTTTTGACACTAATGAATATCCAAGAAAAAATCCATCATCAGATTTTACTACAAATTTTCCAAGGTGATCATTTGAGTTAAAAATTAAAACCGGACACCCAAAAGATTTAAGAAAATACATGTTTGGTTTCCTGCCAAACATCAAGTCATAAGGAGTTTTCTTTTTTTCTTTCACCAATAGACAATGATTTTAAATAAAACACATAGTTGATATGGCTTCATCCCAGAAAGTGATTGGAATCATAGCACCTGCTAACATTGCACGAGTTACCTCAATCAAAGTTTTGTTCTTCCTTTCTGCAACTGCATTTTGTTGTGGAATTCTAGGAGTACAGAACTTATGAGCTATCCCTTTTCCTACACAAAACATGTCAACATTAGCGTTCTTAAATTTTGTTCCATTATCACTTCGGATGATTTTTACTTTTTGATCAAGTTAATTTTCCGCTTTTATGATAAACCTTTTTAATAATTCAGCCATTTCAGATTTAGCACCAAAAAGAAAACCCAAGAAAATCTTTTATAGTTATCAATGACAACTAAACAATAAGATTTCATTCTAATACTTTGCACGTTTACTGGATCGAATAGATCCATGTGCAACATCTGTAGAGGCTTGGAATTTGTGTTTATCAGCTTGGACTTATAAGACGCTTTGTGTTACTTCCTTTACAAACATGCTTTACAGAGATCTAATATAGCAAACTTCTTTGTTGGAATGCCTACTACATGATTTCTTGCTACAAGTTTTTTCATGTTTTTGAAGTTGGTATGCCTGAGGAGTCTATGCCAAGCTGGCTTTCATCATTTGAGGCGTGAGCAATTAGGCAAGTAGTTTCTGTTAAAGGATCAACTTGACACATATCTAGCTTGTAAACATTTTGATCTCAAACAGATTTAACAACCATCAATTCCTTGCGAATCTAAAAACCTGGCTTTAAAAGAGTCATCAAACAAATCAAAATATGATTTATCACAAATTTGAGAAACGCTTAAAAGAGTATAGTTCAACTGAGCAAAGTAGTTGACTTTATACAAGCTTGTAACCCCATTAGATACCATTGCTTCTCCGATAATCTTTCCACCTGCATCTCCACCAAAAGCTACATTCGTACCATCTTTTGTCTTAAAGTCTTGAAGCAAGGCATGATAGCTTGTCATATGCCGGCTACACCCACTATCAACATACCATGTGATTATGGTCTTCTTGGGGATACCTGCATTTCAAAGACATTTAAGTTGAGTTATCAACCCAAGCCAAGATGTTCTTGGGCTTGCCATACTTATCAACAATGGTAAATTGCTAAAAAGGGAGTTTGTTCACGTCTGGTTTCTTTTGAAATTTTGGAATATCAAGTCCTCTTTGAACAACTATTTGATTATCTTTTCTTTGTTTTGACCTCAAAGCATTAAAATGATTTTCAAGATCATCATCAAGAAACTTTGAACCTTCAATTGAAACATTTTTAGAGAAGTTTCGCTTGTTAAATGTTCCATTGTTCATTCTCACAGGTTGTGAAATGAAGTTTCCTTGTTTATAATGTTGTGGTCTCACAGTATAATAATCATCATATTCAAAATTGATTCTTCTGAGAGATCTCAAGCCTAAGTAAAGTTGTTTTCATAAACCTTGAAAACCAAAATTTTGATTTCTTTGAAATCTTTGATTACCATATTTTTTCTTTGGCGAGTTCTTCCTGAAGTAACACACCTTAGTATTATGATTTCGTTTATCACACAAGGCACAATATTTGTTGAAATAACAATCAAAAGTTGAATGATGATTTGTCATATCGGAAATGTGACAGTATTTGTTACAGTAACAATCAAATGTGTTATAATTATGCATATTGTAACAACTGACCTCTAGGTCATAATTGTAACCTTTAACCTCCTACATAATTATCCATACAATTAATGTTGATGATAATATCTCTATTATTATTAGTAGTAGTGTTATTATTGTTACTCCTATTATTGTCATTTTTATTATTTTATGTGTCATTTGAAATGATGTAGCTAAGTCTAGCCTTAGCATATAATAACTTTGCGTTCCGGGAAGCACAATTAGCACCCTAATAATAATTCTAGAACTTAGTTGAAACAATTAAAATATGTGTATACACATATAGTTCAAGGTTTAAAACATACATATACATACTTAATACTTAACAACTAACTATATTATACCATCTAAAATACTACACTACAAAAAAATACTACATAATTGTTGGGTTTTGTTACATGTTTATCAAAGCTAGTTTAACCATTTAAACTACAAAATGCAGCAGATATAAGGTGTTAAAAGTGAGTTTAATAATCTGAAAATATAAACCATTTTAAGCTCAAAACAAAACACATGAACAAGGATCATATTTATGTGAAATGAAATGCTATCAAAACGAAAAGAACAACCAAAGGTGTTCTTGAAACTACCTTTCAAGAACAAGAGGATGTTGTATGGATGAGAAGAAGGTGATGATGCTCCTTGAATGTCTAGCCTCCAAAAGAGAAGTCCTCAAGCTTTTATACCAACAAGCTCTTGCAAACACCTAACTTGTTAGGAAGTGCAACACCAAAACCCTCTTCCTATGCCTTCATGAAAACGAAATTTCAGCAACTTTGCCTTAGATCCAAAATTTTTAGCTTGTTAGGAGAGTGTTCTTGCAATTGTGTGTGTGAGAGAGAGTGTTAGTTAGGTGGAGTGCAAGAATGCATTAATGTCTTGTATTAAAACAAGACGTATAATCCCAAGGAGATACCACCCATGGGCGGCCGAAAATAGTTTTGAATGGGTTCCGTATTTCAATTTTTATAAAAACTTTACACTCTTAAACCCATAAGATAATAAAATTAAAACCTCTTTCAATTTTATAACATTAACACACTATTATTTGTTATTATTTAACTTACTTAAATAATGATACAAATAATTTCTCCTGAACAAATTATCCATATAATTTGTTCTATATCAAATGCAATGTTTTAGAAAATCCATTTACTAAATTGGTGTAAATATTTATTTGTTTAATTTTATCAATAAATAAATATTTATTGGTTTTTTCCTAGCTTGTTATTAGGTATGACCCGACTTGGATCATAATGTACTAACCACATCAATCTTGTATGTGTCTTGGGCATATAAGATCCAACAATCTCCCACTTGCACAAGGTTCATAGAAGATTAATACAAGTAGTAGATACCACCTAACAATGGTTTACTATCTTTAATATGTATGACTAAGTGCCATTCAATAAAATCATCCCCTTCAAGTACCGTACTCGAATTGTTTTAGGTGAATTAATCATCTATCCTTTTGTCACAGATGTCATGTTAAATCCTAGAGACATAAAGTGATCATTCTCCATTGATTTAACTTTATCAGGCCTTAAACATCTTACTCTCAACGAATAAGAGGGACAAATCCCATCTTGACTACATACGTCTCTCATAATTACCTTGTATTATACCTGAACTCAGACTTATGTACTGCCATGTTTCAGAAAAGCGAAAAACTAAGTCAAAGTATAATATTCGGTAAATATCAAGACCCAATATGTATCTCAGGTCAGAGGATACCAAATGATGTTCGCCTTTACTCAAATTTACTTATGATCAACCAAGAAGATTCCATGTAGTAATATTTGAGATACGGGTCAGTCCAATATTTGTATCCCATAAATATCTGTGAACCTTAGAGCAATGCTTGTTCTATATTCATCAATATGAATATCTACCAATCCAAGTTCTTAATAGTCTTACCCTCATACTTGTTCCCACAAGTATGAACGACTACGGACGTTCTAAGTAAATGATTTACTCTTGGATTTTAAACATGCGAAATAGGAATATTAGTTGAACCATTATAACTAAATAACTCATTCAAGTAATAAAGGGTTACAATATCTAAATACAAAAATAAGGATCAAATCTAGTCACTAGAATATTAAAGTCCCATGGCATAAGTATGACTTTCATGCTTTGCCTTTTCATGAAGCTTTGTGAGTGGATCCGCAATGTTTTGATCCGTGTGAACTTTGCGAATACATATCTTTTCCTTTTCAACTTCAATTCTTATGTAGTTGAATCTCCGTTCAATGTGCCTAGTCTTTTGATGTGCACGGGGTTCCTTGATTTGAGCAATCGCACCCTCGTTATCACAAAGAATATCTAGGGGGTCCTGAATGGAATGGACCACCCCTAGATCAGCAATGAATTTCTTTAACCATGCAGCTTCCTGAGCTGCTAATGAAGCGGTGATGTATTCTGACTTTGTAGTTGAGAATGCCACCACATCTTGCTTAGAGCTCTTCCAAGAGACTGCTCCTTCATTTAAGATGAAAATGTACCGCGATTGTGATCGTGAATCATCCCGATCAGTTTGGAAACTTGCATCCGTGTAACCCTTTACCACGAGTTCCTCCTCACTAGATCCATAGATTAGGAACATATCTTTGGTCCTCCTTAGGTACTTAAGTATGTTCTTAATTGCCATCCAATGAATATTTCCAGAATTTTGCTGATATCGGCTTTTTTTTCTCAAGGCGCATGACACGTCCGGCCTAGTGCATATCATCGCATACATGATGGATCCTATTACAGATGCATACGAGATTCCCTTCATTTTGTCTTGCTCATCCTTTGAGCTTGGACATTGAGTCTTACTCAATATCATTCCTCTTTGGATAAGTATTGTACCTTTCTTAGAGTTTTCCATCTTGAACCTTTTCAAGATCTTATCAATGTATGCACTTTGATTTAAACCTATCAACCGCCTTGATCTATCCCTATAGATCTTTACTCCCAAAATATAGGTAGTTTCACCAAGATCCTTAATGGAGAAACAGCTTCCAAGCCAGGCCCTTACACCCTCCAAGGTTGGAATGTCATTTCCAAATAGTAGGATGTCATCGACATACAATACTAGGAAAGTGATGATGCCCCCGCTAGCTTTCTTATATAAACATGCTTCATCAGTGTTTTTGATGAACCCAAATTTGATATCTCTTCATCAAAACGGTGATTCCAACTTCTTCATGATTGCTTTAATCCATAGATTGATTTCTTTAACTTGCATACTTTGTTAGGATGTTTTTGATCGACAAAACCTTCAGCCTGAACCATATAGACATCTTCCTCAAAATATCCATTTAGAAAAGTGGTTTTGACATCCATTTGCCAAATCTCATAATCTTAATGAGCAGCTATGGCAAATAATATCCTAATAGACTTTAGCATTGCAACTAGTGAGAAGGTCTCACCATAATCAACCCCTTGAGTTTGAGTGAAACCTTTTGCTACAAGTCTAGCTTTATAAGTATCCAAGTTTCCATGCATATCGGTTTTCTTCTTGAAAACCCACTTACTTCCAACTATCTTGGAGTTAAGAGGTGGTTCAACCAAGTCCCACACTTGGTTGTCATACATGGATTGCATCTCATGATTCATGGCTTCAAGCCATTTGTCACAATCCAAATTGGACATTGCATCACGATAAGTGGATGAGTCATTATCATCTTAGAGCTATGAGTCAGAACAAGTCAGGCTCGAGGGATACTCATTCATCGGAATCTACCACATAGCATCCATCTATGAAAAATCCATATCTTTTAGGTGGATTACTAATTCTACCAGATCTGTGAATGTTTTATGTGTATTCATCAACTATTTGATCACCCTCAACATTCTCATGTTGAGTGCTAGTGTCAACCAAACGTGTATCGGTTTGTGGTTCTTGATCCTCCTCAAGATCCACTGTTCTACTGCTAGTTCATTCCATAAGGAACTTAGCTTCTAAGAACTCAGTCTTCTTGGCAACAAACTCCTTTTGTTCCAATGGATCATAGAAATAATATCCCATAGAATTTATAGGATATCCAATGAAGATACACTTAGTGGAACGGCTTTCTAACTTGTTTGAGGTGGGAGTCTTAACATAATCCTCACAACCCCATACCTTTAAATATGATAGTGATGGAACCCTTCCATGTCATATTTCAAAAGGTGTCTTTTCCACTTTCTTGGTTGGGGCCATATTCAAAATACGGGCCGTAGAGAGCAAAGCGAAACCCCAAAATGATAGAGGCGTTGAGCTTCTAGCCATCATAGATCAAACCATATCCAATAGAGTTTGATTTCTCCTCTCGAACACGCCATTGTGTTGTGGTGTTCCAGGTGGAGATAGTTGTGAGACAATACCACAACTTCTAAGATGATCTCTAAAAGTATCACTTAGGTATTCACCTCCTCTATCAGTGTGGAGAACTTTTATTTTCTTGTTGATATGACTTTCTACTTCATTCTAGAAGATTTTGAACATTTCAAATGCTTCATCTTTGTGTCTTAACAAGTACACATACCCATATCGACTATAGTCATCGGTAAAGGTAATGAAGTATATTTCATTGTACCTAGTCATTGGCTTAAAAGGACCACATACATCCGAATGTATGATGCCTAATAAATCTTTTGCCCTTTGGGTTTTGCCACTAAAAGGTGCCTTAGTCATTTTACCTTGTAAACAAGATTAACATACATTAAAAGAATCATATTCACTTGCTTTTAAAAGACCGTTCTTCTGAAGTGTTTGTATGCGCTTCTTGTTTATATGACCAAGATGGCAATGCCAAAGATAGGTGTCACTCAAATCCAATTTGAGCTTCTTGGTGGTTGTTTTTTACATTGAGCTATCATATAATGTGTTTTCACGAACCAATTCATAAATACCATTAATAGGAATAGCTTTAAAATAAAAGATGTCATTTAACGAAACATGAATTTCATTTTCAATAAGTGTCAAAACATAACCATATTGTCTCAACTGGGAAACTGAAATAATGTTCCTAGTCAAACTAGGAGCATACAAAACATTGTTCAAAACTACTTCCAAACCATTTGGAAGCTTCAAGATGTAGTCCCCTCGGTCTTCAACTTGAACTTTAGCCCCATTCCCCATGTAGAGGCTAACGTCCCCCTTTCTTGAAGTCCTTACTTCTTTTGAACCCCTGCAATAAGTGGCAAATATGAGTTCCACATCCGGTATCCAATACATGGAGGATATTAAATTTAGATCAATGTGAATCATGAAAATTGTACCTGAGGTTTGCCAGGTATCCCTCTTAGTTTACAACTCTTTGAGATGGACTGGACAATTTTTTGCCCAATGTCCAATCTCCCCACACTTGAAGCATGGGTCATTTGAAGCAACCTTTTGCTTCTTCTCCGCTTATTTTGGTGGTGGCGTTCTTACCACTCCCTTTCCCTTTCCCATAACGTACCCTTTACCCTTGGCAACAAAACCCAAGAACAAGGATCATATATATATATATATGTGAAATGAAATGCTATCAAAAACAAAAATGCAACCATAAGGTGTTCTTGAAACTACCTTTCAAGAACAAGATGTTGTAGTAAGGATGAGAAAAAGGAGATGATGCTTCTTGAATGTCTAGCCTCTAAAAAGGGAGTCCTCAGGCTTGTATACCCACAAGCCTTAGTGCAACCATAAGGTGTTCTTTTTTCAGATTGTTAACAACATTTTTAAACCCCACCTTCATTGATGGTGAGAACGGGTAAAACCTTTTTACCCATGGCCGCCTCGGCAGTTGAGCATAGGGTCAAGCTCATGTATGTTCTTGTTGTTGGGTTTGTTGGACCATTAACATAATTGTTTAACCATTTAAACATGAAAATGCAGCGGAAACAAAGCTAAATAATATGTTACATAATCTGAAAATTTAAGCATATTATTTGTGACAACAAACCCAAGAACATAAGGATCAAATATATGTGAATAGACTAGCTATCAAGAAGAAATAACAACCAAACATTACCCATAATGCTACCTTTGAAGAGCTGCTGAAATCGTGTGATATGAGGAAGAATATGAGTTTCTTGAATGACCAAAACACCAAGGAGAGGTGTCCTCAAGCATCCATACCCACAAGCATCAAGCAAGCACTTTTGTTGCTAGGATTTGAATACCAAAACCCAAAGAAGAAGCTGCTAGAACCACCTTCTAGCCGTGCGTTTCTTCAAGAGAAGGAGAGAGTATGTTCATTTGGGTTCTTGCATGTGAGAGAGAGAAGAAGATGGAGTGTATGTCTAGTTCTTGGTGTATGGTGTATAGAAAACAACCAAGACCCACTCCCCATAAAGGGGGCGGCCGAATATAGCCAAGAGATGGGGTTTTCCCCGAAAACCAATCTCCAATTTTTATAAACTAGTTATTAAAATAGTTATATAATTAACCTTTTAATTATACAACTCATACACACTTTTATTATTTGATGTTATTTAACCAAATTAAACAATATTACAAATAATACCCATGAACAAAATTGTAACATCTGCCCATTTTGGAAATAGAAACCCAAACCCGAATCTGTTTGGGTCAATTTTGGAAAATCAAATACATTAGTTAGAAATTTAATGATCTTAATAGATCAATTATATATTAAATGTGCAATTTATTATTATAAACTATTCATTTATTATTAATCCAAATAACTTGTTGTAATTTATGGATTTATAAATAATTCTCTTCATAAAGTTATAAAGTTTCATTAATCATTTCACATTAAATAACTTTAAGGAAATTAAACTTTAAAAAATTCTATGAGAATTATAAAGATAAGTAAATCCATAAAGATTATTATTCTTAATCATCTTAATAATTTAATAGTTAATATTTAACAAGATTTGTATTTTTTTTAAAAAAATTCTATAAAAAATAAATGGAATAATCATTGAAAAGCTGGGTTTTATAGAGTATAGGATTTGAAAGGTAATTATTAAAACTTTGTTTTAAAAGCTTGTGCGTAAAATGTTAAGAGCCAAACCACAGGGACCAATTGTGTAATTGTAAATACCCAAACCAAACCCCCCTTCTTTCCCCGTCTGCTTCCCCGTCTCCAGCGACCATCTCCGGCGACCATCAAACCACCCAAAACGCTCATTTAAAATGCAATTAAACCATACTTTAACCCTTGCGCATCAGTTTCTAATCAATCACTCACATTAATTTGGATTAAATGTTCGTTAAAATAATGCTAACTCGAAACCAAAGTCGGAATCAAATAGCTAAACCATTCGACTCGTAACAAATCAAATTTATACTAAATAATTGAGGGGAAACCTTCTACTCAATCTTTCGAAACTCTCTCAACACCCAATTCTTTTCCAAGCATGCGAAACCACGAATTCGATCACCATCTTCAGTTGCGAACCTCTTCCTTGCTAACTACTATCGATTCCACATCAAAACATGTAATTAAAGTCATGTATACACTTGAAATCATACGAACATCAAAATCCCTAATATCAATTTCGTTATCATAATCATCTTGAGGTTCAATTGGAAACGAATTGATTCTAGGGTTCTTGAGTAATTTGGGGTATTCTTTAGTTATTGGATTTGTAAATTATTTTCCAAATCTAAACAGATTCGGGCCTTAGCCCAATTGGTTACCATTCTACACCATTAAACCAGATGTTTTGGGTTCGAACCCAGCCTCCGACATTTATTTTTTAAGCCATTTTTATATATTTAAACTCCAGAAATTATACTATTATGTATTAAATCAAAGTAAATATTAATTTGTTAATTAAAATATTTTAGAAATTATTAAATTAATTTTTAAAGATTTTAAAACATATAATTTTTAAATTTAGTTACCTTCTTTAAGAATAACAAAGTTTATAAAGAACATTATTAATACATTTATGTGATTTAAATGTTATAAAAAATTTTATGGTTCAAACATATATTATTTCAAACTGTTTAAAAATCTATATGTTACGAATACTTAAAATAAATTAATCAATTAATTAGTTAAATAATTAAATATTCAATTAATTATTTAAATCATGTCATATTGTAAATAAATAATTATTTACTTTTCACATTTTAATGCTTAACCGGTATTCATCACTTACTATAAATTAAATATTTGAGTAGTATGTAATTACATAGGTTCACCAACGATTTATCTTTGTTTTAAATCGTAACTATTTAATCATTTTATTCCTTACACTTTTACTTAAATTCTTGAAACTTATAAAATAATATAATTTTCTATTATTACTTTATTATTGTTTTAAAGTTTTGATATTGTAAAACCTTTACAAGGATCATTTAAAACGTTTAAAAAACTTTATAAATGAATTTAAATAATTTTAAAGTCATTTAAATAAGTATTCAATTAATTCTCTTTATCAAATTTTAAACAATTAATTATTAAAGTAATCATTCATTTTCACACATTATACTAAATCTTTATTTAGTCAATAAATTAAGTTATTGAATCTTTCACTATCATTCTTGGTCTTAATTGATTTATACCATCTTTATTAAACAAAAAACATAAACGTTTCATTATTTCATTTAACTATTTAAACCCCCAAATTTCCAATTGAAACCCTAGTTCACGTTTATTCGTTAATCTTACCTTTAAACTTAACCTTGGAATATATATACGTTAGGTATCTTGTAAAAGTAATCGTTGGAGCCTCGTTTAAATTCTTATCATCACCTTATATATATCAAGTGAGTTCTCCATGCCCCCTTTTACTTTATTTCACACCTTTTGGGGTGAAACATGTTAACTTTATAAACTTACACTTGTAAACATCTTGATACTTGTAAATACACATGTAATTCATCTTTACCTTTTTTTCGTGGTTATTTTTGTTATTGTAAGTCTTATATGAGATACATATTTTGTTTACAATCATTAACTATTGCTAGCCTGGCGACGTCAGTTAGAACCCTTAGAAGATTAACATTTAGTCTTTTATTGTCTATTTTATATTTTGTACTAGTATAGGGACTAGTTTTGTAAATTGTTAGTTCCTTAGTTTCTAGTATAAATAGCTTAGACTAGAGTAGAATTAAAAGAGGGTGAGTTTTTTTGTTATATACTGCTTTCTTACTCTTGTAATTGTCTTTGCTATATCAATGAACTGTGAATCTTGTTGATGTTGCTTGATTTGATTACAATTGTTTGTGTTTCTTTTTGAATTGTTTACATAAATCATTACAGATTGAATCAATTGATCCTATCAATTGGTATCAGAGCCTTTGGTTGAGTGTTTTTGAAGTTCTGTCGAACATAGAAACTTCAAAAATCACTGAAATCTGTAATTGAT
>BJCM01156180.1:0-12563 GCA_018326385.1 Flaveria bidentis | reverse complement strand
GTAACACCATTTTGCTGAGGAGTCCTAGGAGCACTGTATTGTCTTGTAATACCCTTTTCATCATAAAATGTATCAAGGATTTGATTCTTGAATTCAGTTCCCTGATCACATCTTATGGTTTTGACCTTGTGATCACATTGATTCTCAATCTTTAAGATGAAATTCTTCAGAATCTCAGGGGTCTCATCCTTAGTTTTAAGGAAAAAGACCCAAGTGAATCTTGTAAAGTCATCTGTGATCACAAAACAATACGAGGTCCTTCCTAGACTCATTACACTGGTGGGGCCAAATAGATCCATATCTATCAAGTGTAGGGGTGTAGTGATGGAGTTTCTTTCCTTAGGCTTATGAGATACCTTATGTTGCTTCCCTTTCAGGCATGCAACATAATGATCATCACTTGTAAACTCTTGCTTTGGCATTCTAGTTACCAAATCATTCTTAATAACTTTATTCATGTTCTTAAAGTTTACATGACACATTCTTTTATGCCATTGGAAAGACTCATCACTATTAGCTTTAGATAGAAAGCATGAAACTTCTCTAGAGGGAGATGTCTCTTACAAATCCATCTTGTACATGTTCCCTTTTTTGGGGGCTCTGAACAAGATATGCTCAGGAGAAATGACCACCCCCGGCTCGAGAACAATGCACTCATGCTCAGTAAAGAGCATGTTATGACTTTGATCACAAAATTGGGATACACTCAGAAGATTGTACCCAAGCTCCTTGACAAAGTTTACCTTCTCAATGCCGAGCTTACCATTTGTGACATTGCCCCTTCCAGAAATGTAACCACCTTCATCTTCTCTAAAAACAACTAGCTCTCTTTCAATTCTTTCAAAGTTCTAGAGTAGTGACCTATTGCCTGTCACATGCCTGGAATAACCACTATCAATGATCCAGACATTCTTGTTTGTCTTGAGTTGTTCTTGCACAAAGAAAATGATTAGTTACATTTATAAACCCAAACCTTATTGGTCTTGGGCTCATCAAAAGAAGTAAAAGGTAATATAAAAATAATAGATCCTATAGTTGTGCTTTGAGGATCTTGTGCTATTGTTGATGGAGAACATTCAATCACTTGGTCTTTCTTTGACTTCCACACCACCTTTGGAAGTTTGGACTTGACCTTCAACACTTCAGAAGCTTTTGAGACTTTGGAAGTTTTGACGACTGAACCTTCAGAAGATCCTGCAAACACTACAACAGATTTCAGTGCTTCGGAAGTATTCCTTTCTTCCGAGACCAAATTTTCTTCCGAGACCAAATTTTCTTCCGAGACCAAATTTTCTTCCGAAGGCAATTTTTCACTTGAATTCTTCTTTATTTTGGAGCTTCCGAAGGAAATAGATTTTCCTTCCAAAGCTGTAATCTTCTTAGAGCTCTTGGAAGTATCTTTCTTGGTCATATGAAGAGTACCTCTTGGATTGTATGGACAATCCTTAGCAAGATGAGAAGTACTTTCACACATAACACATTCTATATTTTTCTTCCTAAGAGCCTTCTTCTGCAAACTAGGCTGGCTTTGATCACATCCCATCTCCACCTTCATCTTTGCAGATGCTAGGACAGTCCTTTTAGGCTGAGAACTATTCTTGGAGTTGGATGGTCCAGGCTTTGTAGTAGTGGTACACAACAAATTAGCCTTCTTCTTGATGCTGAGATGATTTGAACATGAACCATAAATCTTGGTAGAGGAGGTTAGGTTGATGTCTTCAGTCTTAATCACTTCAAACCCTACAGAGATAAAAACTTGTTTCTGCTTAGAGTCAAAAGTGGCCTTGATCTCTTGAGCCTTTCTAGCTTTTCTCTGGCTCTTCCTAATCATGTTCTTCCTCATAGACTTGGTCATTACAGTCTTCCTTCTCTCTTCAGGAGGATAGTGGCCCTTCTTAGAATCTTCCTCTTCACTTTTCTTAGAGGAATTCTTCACTATCACTTCTTCATCCTCTTCACTCAAGGGGTCTATGAGAGGAAGCTCATCTTCACAAGTTCCACACCTAGGTGATCATACAGACAAGATTGTGTATGGAGGAGCTATCTCATTAGATCCTAGCCCCTGCTTATTTTGATAACACACCTTGGCATGCAGGGATGAGGATATCATGTTCTTGAAAGTCTCTTCTTCAAGAATACATTTTTCTACCCTAGCTTTGCTGATTACAAGCTCAACGTGGCATTCAGTCAACTTAGTTATGAGATCCTTGATCTGAGTCCTATAATTGGTATGCTCATGTTTTAGAACTGAAATAGTTTTTTCTATGTACTTTATCTTTAGCTTATAGTCATTTTCAACCTTTTTAAAATCAACTTTTAAGATGTTTAAGGACTCAAGATCAGATCTTATTTCTAAGTTGTGGGACCTGTATCTGTTGACTTTAGCAATACATTTAGGAGTACAGAGATGTTCCAATACCTTGGCTTCATCATGGTTAGCCATAAATTCTTGGTTTGGAGATGCATCTTCCACCTAAAAGCTCCAGTCAAAGCCTCCTTCTTCAACAGCAACTACAGCTTGCTGCTTTGGCTTCTCATTCTGGGTGGCTATATCAGTGTAGTTTGGTCTGGATTGTGCTTGGCCACCATTTATTCTTGGTTCCTTTCATTACCTAGCAAAGTGGCCCAACAAGTTATAGTTGTAACATTTGACTTTGCTCTTATCCAGTCCAAACTTTCCCCTGGCTGTATTGCTGGGAAACTTCCATCCTGTCCGCTTGTAGAACTTCTTGGCTCTGTGAGTGAGAAGAGCCATTTTCTAGAGTATTTCCATATACTCCAGATCATCTAGATGGATACAGTCCAGGTCTTCAAGGGTGAAGATAAAGCTGCCACAACTTTCATCAGAAGACACAGAGGCTTGAGAAGAACTTGTCTCTTGGAATGGGCTTCCTTGAGTAAGTTCTCCCTTGGTGTCTCAGAGAAGGTGATGAAAGGACCCTTTTGTGAGTTGTCAGGGTAGCATATGAGATGATGTTGGGGTTCTATGCTATCCCTTTCAATCACATGAAGGGCTGAACCCATTTGATTGCTGGATTTGCCAGATGAACCTTGCATGTTCATCTCCATCTGGTATCCACTGAGAATCCCATACAACTCTGTCAAGGTGAGAGTCTTCAGGTTCTCGGTTCTCTTGATAACAACACAATAGTGTTTCCATTACCTAGGAAGAGAGGACATGAACTTCCTTACAATATCTCTGTTCTCAAGAGCTACTCCACCATCCACTAGGGTATCCACAATCTCAACATACCTAAAGTATTGTTGAGTCATGGTCTCACTTGTTTTAAAGGTGAAATTTTCAAATTGCTGCTTCAGGAGATCCTTCTTGTTCTCCTTGGCTTTAGTGGAACCCTCATACATTAGTTTCAATGCATCCCATAGCTGCTTAGCTATTTTGCATTTCTTGAAACCTCTTTATACAGAGTTTGGAAGGATAGTTTGAAGGGCTATCATGGCCTTTTGATCAATCTATAATCTCTTTCTATCTTCATCTGAGTAGTCAGCCACAACCTTAGGGATCATACCACCTCCAACAACAGAAGAGGCGCGTGGTATGTAAGGTCCATTGACAACAAACTCTCACATTCTTGAGTCTAGAGACTTGATAAAGCCTTCCATTCCTTAACACCAGGTGTCAAAGTCATTAAGAGTGATCAGTGGGGACTTTGTCATGGTTCTAGTGTCCATATTAGATTTAGAAATAGCTGCCATTTAATATGTTAAGTATTTTATGTATGTGAGGGATCTTAAGATGGTGAGATCTTATATCAAGGGCATGCACTTACAACACAGCAACACAATGAGGAGAGTTGTTAAGAACACTTAACAGATCAAATAGGGAACTGGTTAACCTTTTGGTAAAGATGCAAAGAACACAAGTAAATAAGAGACAAAACAAGATGGCAAAACACACAAGTAATTGGTTTTCAAGAATGCTGTATATTGCCTCTCAGGTTCTATTACAAATGTTACAAAAGCATATCAGAAAGTTACAAGTACTTGAGATGCATATACTACATCCTACAGCCGGCCATACTTTGAGGGCCAGCTGGATACAATTGACTAGACAACAAACAAAATCAAATGTAAAGTCAAAAGGCAGATTGCCTTTTGACTAGTGATTATGACATGCCACTACTCACATCCTAATATATTACAAAAAGGATAAAGTACATAAAGTAGAAAGTTACAGACTCAAGACCTCAATGTACAATTACCAAAAGCATGGACCTTTCAACAACTTATGTAAAGTTGGTGTCTCATCAGAGTTGCGGCAGAAAGGGGTCCAACTTTATGTAAATGGTACATCAAATAAAGCATGTGTTCAAAAGTCATTGGAAGAAATCTGTCTTTAAGTGTTAGCTTTAGAAGACTTTGTCTTTGAAGCTTGAGAAAACTTCATCTTTAGCTTCGGAAGATATTGGTCTTGGATTCGGAAGATTTCACACTTAGAATATTTTTGATGCTGGTATGAAACTTCCGAAGCATTCTACTTCATTACACTTATCCATGCATGCAGGAGAGACTTTGAGTGTTTGGGTTGCATCAGCCCTATATTAAACCTTACAGTAATTATCATATATATAATTGACATAAGGGTTTAATAAATTTGTCAAGCTTTAGCATAAGCAGAAGTAAAAAATGCACAATTATATCAATTTAAACCCAATTTACAAATAAAATAAATGAGATATATATTTAATGACTTGTTGGAAAAGATTAAAAAATCATGAGGTTCTGTGATCAAACCCATGCATGATGTAATTAGATGTAATTTAAGACTAGGATTATAATAGATTTACAATTCAAAAAAAGAAAACTTATTGTCAAGAAACTATATTTAGAGTTGCATAATTAGAATTATAAATATAAATACTTTTGTCTTATTATAAATAAACCAACATACAAGTTAAAAATCTTATCCACCAAACCACCTAAAGCCATCACCGCCCTCTACCTTCTCTCGTTCGACGTTACATAAAGGATAAAAAAACGTGAGGAAAGGTCTCAGTAATGGTTCGATTGACATAAATGACACTGAAGGGAGTTGGGGTTTTTGTGGTTTTTCACGACTGGGGTAAAAACCTTCAATGTTGCTTTGTTGTTGATCATCTTTGGTTTTATCATCCGCTAAATCAATGGATTTAAAGTAAAAGGTTTGACAATTCTATGGTTTTGTTTTGGTTTTATTATTCTCATAAATAGACTCTGGTGAGCGTTCTTGATTAAATTTAGAATGGTTCGTGTGTCTATTCATCCGCTACATAATTATTTTTGAATGGATAAACAAAACACAATAGTGGTATCACAACCATTTTACGTCTCATGAAACTCTACCTAACATATTTTTTTTTGTTATTAAAGCTTTATAAACAAAGCAAATTACTTTATGTGTTGGCAATCACATAATAATGGCACCTGTTACATCAATTCAACACCTGTTCGAATTCGACCTCAATTTAAATTAGCATGACTAACATAGGTGGGGTTTGTCAAACCCAGTAGTACTACTTAAATTACCTCTCTAGCTCCTTACAAATGGTTCATGAATGTAAGGAATTTTATGAGTGTGTGTACATAATGGTCCATATAAACTCCGTTGTATCCGAACAATAGTGTGTTGAGAATAGATTAACATGTTTGAGAAGTTTGACTTTTTTTTATCAAAGTTGACTTTTCTTGGCTAAAATTGACCAGATTGACTCAACAACCCCTTGTTGACTCAAATAAGTGAAAACATGTTTAGTCATACTCATAGATCATGTGTAATTCACCTAATACCTAATTATAGCAAGTTAACAATATCAAGAACATCATCATACCATATATAGAAACATATGAACCTAAATTGTACAATTCTACATCACAACTTCCCAACATGTTCCCATGATCATACTAAACCGCTTTCTATCATCATACAAATCTCTACACGTACCACATTCATCATGCAAAACATCATTTCCATAAAGTATGATTATACGAAGCGTTTTTCAAAATCCAACAATCCTCTATTCATTTTTATGTCTTATACATTGCACATCTATCATCATTACCCATCAAACATTCATGGAACCCACTTCTAACATAATTTTTTAAAAAAGTTACTATTAATAGTAAGTATAATAAAAACAAGTCAATTACACAAATTCCAAACATTAAAGTTTATTCATAAGCATCAGTTGATATCCTATAATTTATATCTTATCTCATTACAAAAACCCCAAAATAAAGTTTTTAGTATTGGTCAAGTCTCGGTTTTAACCAAAAAACAACTTTTCAACAATTCTAAACCGTACAAACATCTTAGAATTATGTAATAAGGCATACTCAACAATCATTTTAAAATCACTAGTTTTGATATGTTTTTGGATAGGATATGGTCTCGAGACTATGATGAATCAATTTAGATGAAATCAAGTTAAAATTTACTTGTAATGCTTGATAGATGATACTTGACACACATTTTATACAAGAGAATGATAGAAATCGACAACGAATTGCAAGATCAATAAGATGGAGACAGTTTGTGTGCACATATGAGTTTGCACAAATAAGAGAGAAGGAAAGGGAGGGGGCGGCCGAATGAGGTTAGGTTGGGATTTTGTTTAATTTATTTACAAGAATAGTCCTAAAATTTTATAAAAAATATTCGGTTGAGTTTTTCTAAATAAAAATGATATAAGGATCACATAATATCAATTAAATACTATACATATGAAATAATATCCATTTTATTGTTTTTAGGCACTTTTTATAATAATAAACAATAAAGACTATAAACACAAGAGAACATGTAATTGTTTGAAGGTTTACAACTTTTACAACAAATCTAAACATTTAATTATGTAAGCACATATCATATAATTTTACACCAATTATATTGATTTGAAATGTTATTTTGATAAATCACTAACGTTTGGGGACACGACTCGTGCCTAATCTAGCAATTCTCTAAATTATCGTTGCATGAAGTTTCATACAATAACCGACACATTTATTTGGACATAATTGCATGCCTACATATATGAGTGGAGAATACTATTCATGTTAGTCGAAAAATGATCTGGAAGTATCGGGTGCCACATGTTACACTGTTGCTAGCTTACAAACTGACCGAGATAATCTTGATCATAAATAGGATATGTATTCACTTTGAATGGTGGAGCTATAACTTGCAGAAGTTCAAACCAGAGCATAATAGCTTAATCCACTACAGTAGCAGAATACATAACAACATCAAGTGTTGCAAAAGAGGCTGCTTTGATAAAGAAGTTCATTGCAGATATTAATATTGTGCCTAATATGAAAACCTATCGAGATATCATATGAAAACATTGGTGCCATAGCTCAGGAAAAAGAACCAAGGTCACATCATAAATCAAAACACATACTCAGACAGTTTCTTTACATAAGAAAAAGTATTAGAATAACAAGTGATTACAACACACATATTGGAATCTAATGGATATTTTTACTAAACCTATGAATCAAGCTAAACAAAGGAGGATGCAGATCAAATACGATTTAGATTTGCTAGAAAATGGATCTGATCTGTATTAGTATCTAGTGCTTTCACACATTAATGGTGACTTTGGATGTTTATTTTGATTTAATTGTTAAATGCTTTATAAACATATGTTTATGTGTTTAAAAATTTGTATGTTTAATAATCCTCGAAAATTATATTCTAAATGTCCATAGTCACTCAGATTCATGGGAATCAATTTGAGTTAAGTTTATATTGAATAGTAGGTTGATTCATAGTGATAAAAGCTTAAGTGATAAAGGATAAATATCCATTGATACTCAATAGTGAATGATATCAACATGTAACTCACTTCAAATGATTCTTCATGGATCTAAATCGAAAGAACTTTTTATGTTATGATCTACGTATTGTTCAAGCCAAGACATATACTTGAACTAACTTAAACTAAAAGTTGTTATTTGATCCTAGCTAACATTATTCTCTAAAAGGCATCTATAAGGGTCATGGTTGAGAATAATTCTGATAGTTGTATGTGGTTAAAGGAATTATGTGCTCTAGTGAATATAGGACTGGCACCACTTCAGCACCCTCATTTATTTGAAGTGGTGTTAAATGTGTGACCACACTAAAACTAAGAGTAGTTTTCTAGTCCGCTTCAAAATGCAAAAAAGAAGTAGAATAGTTTAACAATATATAAGAAAAATATGATCTATGTCTCATGTTCAACGAATGTGAAATATAGAATGTATAAACTGATAAGGTTACCATCATTGTAGTAGTTGGCTATGTAAAAAGTTACTTCAACATAATGAAATAGTTGAGGACTATCAAACTTCATATATTGCTAAGGGTAGTAAGATGCCAGTTAGGTGTCCACCACCACCTACGTTGAGGCAATTATTCGATGAACTGTCCAAGTGGAAGTATGTTGAATATTAAATGTCCTATCATCAATAATATCAACGTTACTATCGAGGTACGATCCAAAGAGTTATACCTTGGACAAAACCAATGTAACAACATGTAAGTGTTTCGCATTATGATTCATGAACTATGGTTTAAATTGATGGTACTTAATTATTTAAAGAATAACTAATAAAGAGGCTAAATGTTTATAATTAATTGATTAAACGTTTAATGATTTATAAGGTTATGAAGATTGATTAATTAAAATTAAAATTTAATTAGTAAGCCACAAGGGTTTTATGATTAAATGTTAACTGTCGATGGTTTTTAATAAATTAAAATACGAGGGCTTAATTTGTAAAATTAATTTTAAATATAATGGGGATTAGGGAACCCTAATTTCCATCGTTATTGTTGTCGACCTAAACCCCCTTTCTCTCTCGGATTTCAAGCCACGGCCAACCACCACCACATTACCATGTAGTCATCACTAGATTTAGCTTTCAGGTTGCAATTGTGCAAAGTGTTAGAAATTTATCATGAATTCTGTCATCTAACAAGACTATCGTTAATTCAAGGTGCAAAGCTTTTGTCTTTATCTTCAAGGTATGAGGTTTACACCTATATATGGTTGTATTTCTTTTTATTGTGTGTATCTTGGTATTTGATTTGATTATTTGATATATAATTTATTTGTTTATACGTTTCTGCTCACTTTGATAAAAGTTTTCAATTTTCGTAAAATTAAATTATCAAAGATTGCAGGACCGTTGAAAGGATGGTCAATACACTTAGTCTCATAATGAGGAGAGTGTTTAGAACACTTATCAGATCAAATAGGAAACCAGATATTTTGGTTATGATAATATGAACAAAAGTAAGCAAGAGACGGAAAGTTAAGAACAACAACAAGGATGTTTGGTTTTTAAGATTACAGATATTGCTTCTTAAGTTCTATTACAAGTGTTACAAAACATAAGAAATAAAT
The DNA here is from genome assembly GCA_018326385.1 of Flaveria bidentis. Taxonomy (NCBI): domain Eukaryota; kingdom Viridiplantae; phylum Streptophyta; class Magnoliopsida; order Asterales; family Asteraceae; genus Flaveria; species Flaveria bidentis. The sequence goes on along the minus strand of BJCM01156180.1, from coordinate 3,177 downwards.
TACAAGGACTTGAGATACTTTATACTACATCCTACAACCGACCATACTTAGAAGGCCAGCGGGATACATTTAATCTAGACAACAAAATCAATATAGAGTCAAAAATGCAGATTTGCTTATTTGACTAGTGACTATGACATGTCATAGCTCACATCCTAATATATTACAAAAAGGATGAAAGCATATAAAGTAAAAAGTTACAAACTCAAGACCTCAATGTATAGTTACAAAAAGCATGGACCATTCATGTAAGGCCTCATTCCCGGGACGCTTACAGTTGGCCAATCATTGCTCATAAAATATATAATTACATTAACTTGAAATAAACGTTGCAGCGGAAACATTAAAAACAACATTTTCAATATAAATGCTTTTGCAAAATAATAAAACATTCGTTACACAATTTCCTTTGTTCGCATTACAATGCAAAAATATTAACTAAAGAATGCCATCCAAAATGCCAAGTAGCTGCCCCGCGCCATCCTCAGCAATGCTCACCTGCCAACTGGAAAAATGCATAAACAGTCAGCGTTTCTGAGTGAGTTCTAGTTTTTATAATAAAACATACTTTATCTTTCGTTTAAAACCATTCTTTACTTTCATTCAATCATAACAGGTTTTAGAATGTGATTACACATCGTACGTACACATAGATAATATTTATTATCTTCATCATCGTTCGTTTCATACATTTATTATCTTTCATTACCATCTAGGTTCTCTCATGTGCTTAACCCCCCTCTAGAGTACCAAGCAATTCATCTAGGGTTAAACGACAAGGACCCCATACATATGGTCAATCACAAAGATTGAACCCCTGTGTGCATCCTCATGGGGTATTTAACCCGCACACAGTTAAGCTGACAACCCCTCATTGGGTGTGAACCTCAATACATTTAATTAATCACACGGATTAAGCCCTAGTGTGCATCCTCATGGGGTAGCTAACCCGCACACGGTTGAGCTAACACTCCTCATTGAGTGTGAACCTCCATACATTTGCTTGCAAGCCTTTCTTTTGTTCGTTCATTCATTAATGCAAGCATTATTTCATTTTTTTCCCTTTTCATTATCTTCCACTTTACGTTACATAATACTTTCATTTCATTCATTAACATGCAACGTAAAGCCAAGGGAAAATAATCATAAATAACAAGGAACATAAACATAAACAGTTAACATCATCATACCGGACATCATACATACATAACATACATCATACATACCATCATGCATAAGCATCAATCATACATCATAACATGCCTATCATAACATCTATGACCTCAAAAAGTCAACTTACATAACCCCCGAGAACCTCCCAAGTCAAAGCCTACATTTCACTTTTTCCAAAAAAGTCAGAAAATATTCTAAGTATTCATCCGCATTTCCCCTTTTGTTCATCTGCATTTCTTTTTGTTCATCTAAATTTCTTTTACTCATCCACATTTGATTATCCGCATTGACTTTACTCATCCACATTTGTCAATGTTCATCCGCATTTCTTTTACTCATCCGTTTTTGTTCATCCGCATTGACTTTACTCATCTGCATTTGTCAATGTTTATCTGCATTTGTTCATCCGCATTGACTTTACTCATCCGCATTTGTCAATGTTTATCTGCATTTCCCCTTTTGTTCATCCGCATTTATTTTACTCATCCGCATTTGTTCATCCGCATTGACTTTACTCATCTGCATTTGTCAATGTTCATCCGCATTGACTTTACTCATCCGCATTTCTTTACTCATCCGCATTGACTTTCTCATCCACATTGACTTTCTCATCCGCATTGACTTACTTATCCGCATTGACTTTCTCATCCACATTTGTCAATGTTCATCCGTATTTGTCAATGTTCATCCGCATTTGTCAACACTTAGGCAGCTTTCTAAACTTAGGCGTATGAACCAGTGTTTGGGCGCATGAGCAGTCTAGGGCACACTTAACATCAAATTCAGTCCCCAAACACCATCTAACATGTTCTAAGCTTAAATCTTACATTCTAAGCCTTAGAAACATAACCATAACATCAAAAAGCATGAACATAGATCAAAATCACACCATACCCGCAACATACACACATTCAAACATTCGGGTATGAAACCCTAGTTTTATAAAAAGTTCAATCATGCAATTCTAGCCCCAAAATCAGTTAAAACATGTAAAAAAGGGTTTTAGAACTCACCTTTGCAGCTCTTAAGTATGGCTTCTTCCAAACTCGTTTGCAATTGAGTTCAACCACCTAGAAACCCACTAAAAACATACACCCGAGCACACACAACACACATGTAAGGCCCCATTCTCGGAGACCTCATAGTTGGTCATTCACAGCATTAAATACATTAAACATTATAAATTTACAAACTTAAGCAGCAGAATCATTTTAACAAAACCATTCATTAAATACTGTTGTTGAGCAATACACTATTGTTTAATCGAATAGAAAAGAACTGTTTAATTGCATTCCAAAACAACAACAAAAATAGGTAAGAATGGATGTCAGTCTTTTCCTGCCGAGTAGCTTCACCTTCGTGCCATCCTCAGCAATATTTACCTGCCAATGTATAAAAGTTAGCGTTGCTGAGTGAGCTCTAGTTTTAAAAGTAATAAAATACTTTCTGTAGGTATATATATGAAAAATACTCTTTTTACAAAAACTTCATCTCTTTATACATGAACACGTATTGATTATACAATCAGGTAATGCTTTTATCTCTTTACTGTATGCCTTGTTTACTCTGTACTCTTTTATATTTATCTTTCACTATCTATGTGGACCAATGAGCAATACCTTAAACTATGTGCGCGGGGGAAATGGTGCTGGGCCCTCTTTTTCCACAAGGGGCTCTACATACTGTATACAAGGCTGACCCAGACACCTAGGGTATGCTGTAAAGGTCCGCCAGTCTCAATTGACTGGCCCCATGAGCATTGAAGGTAGCCAACCCGCATCATAGTTGAGCTAACATCCTCATGGTCGTGTCCCTCCTATAAGCTTGCAAGACTTGTTAACGTTTTAATTAAGTTCCACTTCTCTTCTTCATTACTCTTTCACTTTATTATTAGTAATACTTTATGTTACGATTATGAGCACACCACGTAAAGTCACATACTAATAGTAATGATAATATTAATAATAATATTATTAATAGTAATAATAAGGAACAATCATTAAT
>BJCM01156043.1:1348-14062 GCA_018326385.1 Flaveria bidentis | reverse complement strand
AATCAAAAACCCCCCAATTTTATAACTCAAAGTATAATCATAATTATTTGTTTAATTGAGTCTAATTAGTGTTATCTATAGGATCTCTTTGGGTTCGATACTCGGACTTTAAAGAACTGTACTACATTGACCGGTACACTGCCGGTTGTGTGGTTTAGATAGAGTCTTAGTTTTATAAATTTAAAGCTTACTAGTGTCTAGTGTTTAGTTAAATTAGATAATATAATTAGTATAGTCTAGCACACATCAAGTTTCTGCAATTTTCTAACACTCCTATCTTTGTTGATAATTCTGCTGCTATGGTCGTAACAAAAAATCCGGTCCTAAGTAAACACATTGGTATTAAATATCACTTTATACATGACTGTTTTGAAAAACACTTAATCGATGTGGTTAAAATTAATATAGATTTTCAACGCGCCGACCTCTACACAAAAGCATTTGATAAATCGAGGTTTTTATATCTGTTAGAGGTCAATGGTGTGAAAAAGAAATGTGAAGTGATTCCAGAAGACGAAAGTTCGTAGTCCGACTAATATAGTTAATTTTCTTTTATTTCACTTTATTTTAGTTTCCTTATTTTCTGTCTATTAAAATCCAAAAACATAAAAATATTTTTGGTTTTAGAATTTTAGGGGGAGAATAGGTTAAATTAGTATTAAATTCGTGAAGTATTTAATTACTTGAAAAAACGAGGGAGGAGGACAGCTTTGCTAAAAGGAATGTAATCAAATCTGTGATTCTGATTCAACGCTTATGGAAGATGATAGTACACAGGGAACAGATTGTTTGGGACTTTAAAAGATTTTAAATGATTAAGATGCAAAATTCAAAGTATAAGTCTGAGAAGTCTAAGAAAAATAAAAGGAAAAATGATAGTAAAACTAACATTCTACTGAGGTAACATAGAGAAAGTAGACCTAGAGATTGCTAGGTCATTATATGATGTGTCGGTAGATTCAACACAAAAGATGAGTACACCTCATTGGTGGTTTAAAATTCAAACTAAGTTGTTCAACTTGTTGTGGGTTCCTATCTTATCCCTGGTTAACACAATCAACAGAGTTCCAATAAGGGGTGAAGAGCAAAATAAAACCACGACTGTATGCGGACGACCATAAAAATGAGCAAAGCACATGGAAAAATGTTAATGTAATCAAGCTAATAACTTTTGTTATTGGTGTGTTATGTGCTTAAAGAAAACAAATGCTCTAACAAGAAGATAGGTTGTGTGCCTCTCTGCTGTGCGGTACCACTGACCTGAGGATAAGCATAACCTAAATATTCTAGAATTCATTGTTGTTTGCGCCTCTCTGCTATGCGATGGCACTGATCTGAGGCTTGGCATCTCTTTGAAAGCTCTTAGAATAGTTTCTTCTTGAAATATACCCGTAGACCGCTCAAAAATCTCCTGAGGAACGTTGATTACCAAATAAGCGTGGGATCCACAAATGCTTGTTGAAATAATTAAACCTTAACTCTTCACCAATGTGTGGCAAAAATCTGTGTATGGATTTAAGAGGACAAGTATACTGACAATCATCGTGAGCTACGGTTCTTGAAATTCAAAATCAGTGTGTGCATCTAGCTCTAGTATGATTTCCTAAAACTGCTATTGACTCTTGGTCAAAACAAGAATCTAGCATCAAAATAGTTTACTAAAATGTCCCAAATGATTCTGATATACCTGTATGATTCCATAATGAATCGTACCAGAAATGATAAAATAGAATTGAAGTTGTGTTATCCAGGAAGTAAAATCGGTTAGAAGTACTCTATTAGGTTTAAATCCATCTCCAATCAAAAATACAAAAATATATCTTGCTTTGTTTTTAAATTTCATGTTGTTTCATTTAACTTTATTTGTTAGGTAAAAGTCGGACTATACATCTGGATTCAATCTGTGAATCACTCACTAAAAATGGTCACATCTGAGGTGACCAATCGGGTTTTTGAAAGTAAAAGGATCACGTCTGAGGTGATCAAACAGTTTTTCAAATTAAAAAGGTCATGTCTGAGATGATCATCAGTCATAACGTCTTATCAGTAGTTACATGGTTTTGTTTGAAAGTGTAAGAGGTCAAACTCACAAGTATGAGCCAATCGCACGATTGAACCACACGTATGAGCCAGTCGCACGACTGAACCCCAGTCGCATGAATGAAGCACGCAAATGGGCCCAGTCGCACAACAAAATGTTAAACTTAGTATAAATAGTGGGGAGTCAGGCGCATGTTCTCATAACCACCTCAATCGCCCTTAGTCGCCCGAAAGTACCAAAACTCTACCCAAATTTTGTTTAATTAATTAGCATAGTGATTGTGATTCTAACGTTTACTTTCTGTGTATACAGGTAATGTGAGATGAAAATTGACCTCAACATCCTGTGTAATCAAGCCCTAATGACCGAAATCTTTCAAAACAAGAACATAGACAAACTCTTCAAAATAAACAACTTAAATGGACATAATCGTTGATTTAAAGAACATTAGGTGTTATTTTGAGTGTTTGGGAGTCTAATGAGCCAATACACAATGTTTAACATCAAGTTTTGACCAAGAATTAGATTTAAAGTGTCGAATTGAGGGTTAATACGTATGGACGTTCTGATGAACTTCAATCGCATGATTGAGCTGGGCGTATGACTCAATCGTATGAATGAATCAAGCGTATGAGTTCAGTCGCACGATTGACCCAACCGCATGACCTAACACACGACTAAGCTCAATCGCATAACTGAACTCATGCGCATGCTCAATCGCACGACTGAACTCAGTCATATGGTTCAATCGCACGATTGAACCAGACTGATCTAAAAACAATTCAATTTCAACTGTCTGCTGCTACTCACAAATCTAATGTTTATTAGTCATGTGTTACAGAAATATGGCAAATAGGTGGACTATCAACACCAAGCACAATATTTGTGCTCACTTGGATGCCACCACATGGAATGCCATCGAGTTTGTTGGGATTATTGCTTTTCTGAGGAAGTCGGGGATCTACAAAGCTATCTCTGCTCCTTGCACACCTTATCGGTCTCTATAGAAAGCCTTCTGGGAAGGTGCTTCAGTTGACAGATCTGCTGAGCCTAACTTTATTCGAAGCTCCATTTTTGGCCAAGAGATTGAAGTCACTACAGCTTATCTTAGACGTGTACTAGATCTGGGTGATGATGATACCCACCCAACCAAGTTACATCCTCTGACAGTAAGGAGTTGTTTTCTTCGGATGAAGTATAGTGGGGACATCAACTCAGGTGTGCTCAACAAAATCAACATGTGTCCCCAGTTCAAGTACCTAGCCCATGTCATACTGAAGTGCATAGCATCAAGGAGAGGAGGATTTGATGATCTATCTGACCAAATCCAGAATGCATACGTTGCACTGGTGCTGAATCACCCATTCAGCTTCTCCGACATGATCTTCTCCTACTTGATAAAGAACCTTGAGGCCAAAGGTAAGGAAGGCTTTTGTATGTATCCAAGGTTCTTGCAAATGATCATAGATAAGAAGCTTCCTCTGCTACCTAAGGAGAAGGACGATGTAGTGATGTTAGAGGTGATGGATAGCACCACCCTGGGTAGGATGAAGGTGTACAAGGGGGAGCAGGTGAAGCCCCCTATCAGGAGATTGTTCGAACACTTGGCCAGTGCTGATTATATGGCATCGTCTCACAAGAAGTGGCATCATGAAGATAGCGATTCGGATGTTGAGCCAATCTCCTTACCCACCTATGAAGAAGACGACGATGATGACGACCATGATGATGGTGAAGGTGGTGATGCACCTGGTGGAACAAAGAAGGCTGTTTTCCACCAGGACTTCTTGATAGATGAAGAGGAGGAGTCCGATGATGTGCCACTCACTAGGACAGTCGGGAGCTGAGTTGTGGCCACTCAGAAGGGGATAGAGGTGATTGGTGGACGCCCAGCTGATATTACAGGTGACGATACTGATGTCATTGACCCTACTTATATACCTAACTAGCCCATCTGCCCAGGGGGAGCTTTTGCTGCAAAGGGCTCCAGGAACAAGAGGATGGCCCATCCTTATGGCAAAAAGGGTAATAGGCCAAGATTCACATTGATCACATCTTCTACCACAACCACCACCACCACTACCACAACTCCCACCACTACTACACCTTCTATCTCCACCCCCATAGCCACTCCTACCACCACCGCTCCACCCACTACTACACCTCCTACCACCACTACCACTACCACTATCTCTCATCCCACAACCACTACCACAGCCACTCCACCACAACCCACACACATTCTACCTCACATATTCACCACATCCACTACTACCACCACCACTCACCAAGTCGGTCCATCCACTCACACTCCATTCACCACTGGACCCTCCCTACCCCACATTGGGTTAGAGGAACAGCCGGCTAGCCTCAACTGTATTGTTCTAAAGTTGTTGGCTACTGATGAGCAAAGAGGTGCATAGCTCAATCAGCTGATGGAGGTGAACACAACTCAAGCTGAACAGATCATGGAGCTCACTGTGAAGAGTGACCTGTATGAGAGAGCACTAAGTCGAGCCCACCATGCACTTACTAGTCAAAATGAGCTGGTGTTGGCTTTGGTGAAGAGGATTGAGGAGATGGAAAAGAAGAACAAAAAGATACTTCTAAAGCTAAAAGGATCTAAGGGCGAGCCTCTGAAGATCAAGGACGGTGATGATGATGATGATGATGATGATGATGATGAGGATAAAGATGAGTCTGAGGAGGAGGTTGAAGAGGGTGGACCGAGTGGAAAAGAGCGAGAAGATAATGACGATCAGGAATGCTACTGCATCAGCCTCTCCTCAAGCTAAAGAGAGGCGTACCAAAATTGGCCAAGACCGAGGAGCCTCTTCTTCCGCTCCTCTTGCTGAAGAACCTGCGATTCAAGATAAAAGTAAAGACTAGACGTTAATGTATTTAAAAACTTTTGTACTTGAATTATGTATTACATTAATGTAATTATTGATCACTTATATCTGTTTATGTCTTAATGTGTTATAAAATGACTTATGTGTGATGTGATTAATGTCTAATCAAGTAGATAAAACTCCACAGGTGGATGAATATGATGTTGCTCCCCTTTAGCAAATCAAGTCTCAATTCACCATGATTCTTGATTTGCAAGGGATCATCAGAAGGTCAATGAGCTACACTCCCGAAAAAGGAGAGATTATACATGATCTGACCGATAAGCAACTTGTTGAGATGTTCAGACTGAATCGGGATGAAATTGTAAAAGATGCTCCAGAGGTAGATGTTATAAGTGACGAGGAGCTGAAAGATATTGATGAAACAGAGATAGAGGATATCACTTCTGAACATTATCTAGAGTACACTAACCGCGAAGGAAATGTGATACCTAACTTGGGTGATACTTTCGGCAGTGCTACATTTGAGAAACTGGATGAAATGGAGAAAGAAAAGGAAAAGGATGAAAGCCAAGCCCAAACATCAGATGCTAATGTTGATATTAAGAAGGCTGAATGGGCAGTGTGTTTTGCTGCAATAAGAGCCCAACGCACGACTCCAAAGCAAAATGCCTACACCAAATTCTACAAAGTCAAGAAACATCAAAAGGTGTCGGGAAAAATTATAGCGTGGGCCTATTTTGTGGACTTAAATGTTTATGCAGTAAAAATAGAGAAGGGGATCGAGTACTTCAGATATCCTCATGATCTGAAGACTTTCCTAGGTTTTGAGCTCAACCAAATGGGGTGCTTAGATCTGCTGTATGAAAATCCAAGGAAGATGTTAGGTTGGTTTGAAGCTGCTTTGAAGAAAGAATACCACACCAAATGGGTAAAGTTCAGACCTCAACAACCGAAGAGGATTATTCACAAGTCTGAAGTGGATCCTATATCTGGGAAGCCGAAAGTTGTGTTGAAGTGGAGTCATCCACACATGATGTCAAAGATTCCTTTACAGGAAATGCCTAAGGACTTTACTCCACATTTCAAATGGTGGTATTATGACCGGAGGACAGGTGAAGTGGTCATAGTTCTAAACAGAGAGGGCAGAATGGATACTATCAAGGTATTTGACCCAATGTGGCTTACCAACTTGTCAGCTGAAGATGTCTACACTCTATACAAGTGTCCACTGTTCTATGACACGTAGTATATTGTACAAGCCTTCCAATTCCAAAATGTGATACGGCTTTGCTTTGCGTTTGAAATAGCTCAGGAGTCCCAAGAGAGGAGAAGTACAAGAAATTTGAAGAGCATATGAAGGATGTTAGAGAATAGAGTAAACTAGGTCCAAAGGGGAGTTTGTTGATACATATGTCCCTAGTTTATGTGCTTAATGTAAAAGTCTTTCATGTCTTACACATATGTAATGAACGGGTTAAATGAAATATAATATGTGGTTGATGTGTATAATGTTTAATATTTTATAGTATTATTGTGTGTTAAATTATAATGAACTTACTATATAGGTTTGAGGTTGTTGTGCATAGTTCTTAGTCAATAATGATTGAGAAATGTGTTCAAACTTAGTCATATGAGTCTTCATGTGAATGGATCATGCTTATGGACCATACACATGAATACATCATGCTAATAGACCAGTCGCACGACTGAACCTTCAGTCGTGCGTATGGATCAATCGCATGATTCAATCACATGACTGAACTATGCTAATGGTTTAGTCGTACGATTGGAAACCCATAACCTATAAATACCACTTAATTTATGAAAAAAACACTAGAGAAACACTTGATATGCTTACGAACCCTAGCCCTCTAGAATGTCCAAGGAATCCTGTCCAATTTCATAGATCAATCCTGATCGATCTCTACTCGTTCATAACGTTTATTTTCAATCTTAAATCAATCGGGTAATTGTTCTCATTGATTGGATTGCCAATCAAATAGGATTCCGCACTATTTGATTCGGTATAAATGCAGAATCTATTAGTATTCCGTACGTACATGGTCCTGACAACCAATATCTTCCAAAGCCAAATAGGAAGTCTTCTGAAGCATTAAAGACAAAGTCTTCTGAAGCCAAATTTCTAAAGACAGATTTCTTCCGAAGACTTTTATGTACATGCTTTTATCTGATGTACTTTTCCATAAAGCTGGACCATCTTTTCATTGCAATTCTGTTTGACTCACCAACTTTCACAAGTTGGTGAAAAGGTCCATGCTTTTGGAAAACTGTACATTGAGGTCTTGAGTCTGAGCTTTCTACTTTATGTACTTTATCCTTTTTGTAATATATTAGGATCTGAGCTATGGCATGTCATAGTCACAAGTCAAAAGGCAATCTACCTTTTGATTCGACATTTGATTTTGTTGTCTAGTCTTATGTATCCAGTTGGCTTTCAAAGTATGGCCGGCTATAGGATGTAGTATATGTATCTCAAGTACTTGTAACTTTTCATTATGCTTTGTAACACTTTGTAATAGAACTTGAGAAGCAATATACTGCATTCTTGAAAACCAAAAATACTTGTGTTGCTATCTTGTTTTATCTCTCTTTTACTTGTGTTCTTAGCATCTCTTATAGTAGTTAACCAGTTACCTATTTGATCTATTAAGTTTTCTAAAGAACTCTCATCAGTTGTGTTGTTGTGTTGTAAAATGCATTGCCCCTTCTAATGGTCTTGTATTTGGTATGATAGCCAAAAAGCTCTTGATATAAGATCTCACCATCTTAAGATCCATCACACATACAAAACACTTAACAGCTCAAATTGAAGCTATCACCAAGGCTAATATGGAAACTTATGACAACATCTCCACTGATCACTCCTGAAGACTTTGATACTTGGTGTCAAAGAACGAAAGGCTTTATCAAGTCTCAAGACTCCAGGATGTAGGACTCTGTTGTTGAAGGACCTTATATACCAAGCACCTCATCTGCTATTGGTGGTGGTATGATTCCAAAGGTCGTGGAGGATTTCTATGATGAAGATAGGAAGAGAATAAAGATTGATCAAAAGGCCATTATAGCCCTTCAAGTTGCTTTTCCAAACTCCATCTACAGAAGCTTCAAGAAGTGCAAGACTGCCGAGCAACTATGGGAGGCACTGAAGCTTATGTATAAGGGTTCTACTGAAGCCAAAGAGATCAAGAAGGATCTCCTCAAGCAGCAGCAGTTTGAAAACTTCACCTCTAAAACAGGTGAGACTATGACTCAATAATACTTCAGGTATGTTGAGATTATGGATACTCTAATGGATGTTGGAGTAACTCTTGAGAACAGATACATTGTAAGGAAGTTTATGTCCTCTCCTCCTAGAAAATGGACATATTACTATGTTGTTATCAAGAGGACTGAGAACCTTAAGACTCTTACTCTGACTGAGTTGTATGGTATTCTCAGTGGATACCAGATGGAGATGAACATGCAAAACTCATCTGGTAACTCCATCAATCAAATAGGTTTAGCCCTTCATGTGACTGAAAGGGATAGCATAGAACCTCAACATAATCTCATATGTTACCCTGACAACTCACAAAAGGGTCCATTCATCACCTTCCTAGAGACTCCAACAAAACGCTACACTCAAGGAAGTCCTTTCCAAGAGACAAGTTCTTCTCATGCCGTTGTTTCTATTGATGAATCCACAAGCAACTTTTTGTTCACCCTTGAAGATCTGGATTGTATCTATCAAGATGATCTGAAGTATATGGAGATAGTTCAGTAATGGCTCTTCTCACTCACAAAGCCAAGAAGTTCTACAAGAGGACAGGGAGGAAGTTTGCTAACAATGCAGCCAGTGGAAAGTTTGGTCTAGATAAGAGCATGGTAAAGTGTTACAACTGTAACCAAACGGGACACTTTTCTAGAGAATGCAAGACACCAAGAACAAATGGTGGTCGGACTCAAGCCAAACCAAACTACACTAAGAGAGCTCACCAGAATGAAAAGCTAAAGCAGTAAGTTGTAGTTGTTGTTAAAGGAGGCTTTGACTGGAGCTTTCATGTGGAAGATGCATCTTCAAATCAAGCACTCATGGCTGACCATGATGAAGCGAAGGTATTCGCACATCTTTGCACTTCCGAATGTATTGCTAAAGTTAATAAATATAGGTCCTACAACTTAGAGATGAGATCTGATCTTGAGTCTTTGAATATCTTAAAATTTGATTTCAAAAAAGCTGAAAATGATTATAAGTTAAAGATAGAGGACTTAGAGAAAAGCATTTCAGTTCTTAAACATGAGCACACTAGCTATAGGACTCAGATCAAGGATCTCATAACTAGGTTTACTGAATGCCAGGTTGTGCTTGTGATTAGCAAAGCCAGGGCTATAAAAATGTGTTCTTGAAGAAGAGACCTTCAAGAACATGATATCCTCATCCTTGCATGCAAAAGTTTGTAATCAGAATAAGTAGGGACTGGGATCTTACGAGATAGCTCCTCCACACACAGTCTTGTCTGTAAGATCTCCTAGGGGTGGAACTTGTGAAGATGAGCTTCCCTCATAGAACCTTTGACTAAAGAGGATGAAGAGGAGATGATGAAGAATGGCTCTGAGAGGAGTGAAGAAAAGCATTTTAAGAAGGGTCATCACCCCTCTAAGGAGAGTAAAACTTATGGGATGACCAAGTCCAAGAGAAAGAACTTTATCAGAAAGAGCAAGAGAAAGACAAAGAAGGCTCAAGAGATCAAAGCCACCTTCAACTCTACACAAAAACATGTCTTTGTTTCTGTAGGATTTGAAGTGGTTAAAGCAGAGAACTCAAACTTGAACTCCAACAACAGAGTTCTAGTTCATGTCCAAGTCATCCTATCATCATGAAGAGGGCTGATAAGTTGTGCACCACTACTATACAACATGAACCATCAAGCTCCAAAGGTAATTCTAACCCAACGAGAACTACCACATCATCTAAGAAGATGAAGATGGAGAGTGAAAGTGATCAAGTTTAGCCTTATTCACAAAAGAAGACTCCTTGAAGGAAGAAAATGGATTGTGTTATGTGTGGGAGTACCTCTCACTTTGCTAAGGATTGTGTTTACAATCCAAAGAGTACTCTCCACATTACAAAGAAAGAAACTTCTAAGAGTCTGGAGAAGAAGAAGCAAGCTTCGGAAGGAAAATCTCTTTCCTTCGGAAGCTCCAAAATGTAGAAGAAGACAAGTGGAAACTTGCCTTTGGAAGAAACTTTGGTCTTGGAAGAAAGGAATACTTCCAAAGTACTGAAGCCAACTGCAGTGAAAGCAAGATCTTCTGAGGAACAATCATCAAAACTTTCGAAGTCAACAAAACTTCTGAAGTATTGAAGGTCAAGTCTAAGCTTCCAAAGGTGGTGTGGAAGTCAAAGAAAAACCAAGTGGCTAAAAGTTCTTCATCAACTTCAGCAAATGATCCCTCCATCATGACTATAGAATCAATTACTGTTGCATTGTGTTCAACTTTGTTTGATTATCCCAAGACCAATGAGGCTTGGGTTTCCAAATGTAACTAACCATCTTTTTTGTGCAGGAACAACTCAAGACAAACAAAAATGTATGGATCATTGACAATGGCTGTTCCAGGCACATGACATGCAATAGGTCACTACTCCAAGGGTTTGAAAGAATTGATAGAGGACCAGTTGTTTTTAGAGGAGATGTTGGAGGTTACATTACAGGAAGGGGCAAGGTCACAAATGGTAAGCTCAGCATTGAAAAGGTAAATTTTGTCAAGGAGATTGGGTATAATCTTCTAAGTGTATCTTAATTTTGTGATCAAAGTCATAACATGCTCTTTACTGAGCATGAGTGCATTGTTCTCAAGCCCGGGATGGTCATTCCTTATAAGCATATTCTGCTCAGAGCCCCCAGGAGAGGGAACATGTACAAGATGGATTTGCAAGAAACATCTCCCTCAGGAGAAGTTTCATGCTTTCTATCTAATTCAAATAGTGATGAGTCTTTCATCTGGCATAAAAGAATGTGTCATGTAAACTTTAAGAACATGAATAAACTTATTAAGAATGATTTTGTAACTTGAATGTCAAAGAAATAGTTTACAAGTTATGATCATTGTGTGGCATGCCTGAAAGGGAAGCAACACAAAGTATCTCACAAGCCAAAGGAAATAAACTCCATCACTACTCCCCTACACTTGTTACAAATGGATCTCTTTGGCCCCACCTATGTAATGAGTCTAGGAAGGACCTCTTACTGTTTGGTAATCACAGATGACTTTACAAGATTCACTTGGGTCTTCTTTCTTAGAACTAAGGATGAGACTCCTGAGATTTTGAAGAATTTCATCTTAAAGATTGAGAATCAGTGTGATCACAAGGTCAAAACCATAAGATATGATCAAGGAACTAAATTTAAGAACAAAATCCTTGATACATTTTGTGATGAAAAGGGTATTACAAGACAATATAGTGCTCCCAGGACTCCTCAGCAAAATGGTGTTGCTGAGAGGAGAAACAGGACACTTATTGAAGCTATAAGAACTATGTTGTCTGACTTTAAACTTCTCACCACCTTCTGGGCAGATTTAGTCAACACTGCTTGCTATGTGCAAAACAGAGTTTTAGTGGTTAACACTCATGGTAAGACTCCTTATGAACTTTGGCACAAGAAGAAACCTTGTTGGATTCTTTATGCCCAAGACACATAGAATATTGATGTGGTTAGTACGTAATGATCCAAGTCGGGTCATACCCAATAACAAGCTTAGCAAACACCAATATAAATATTTAATTGATGATATGATCATGTAATGAGATAGAACAACTTATAGGGATATTTTGTTCAAGGGTATTATTTGTAATGTTATTTAAATTGGCTAAGTAACATCAAGTAATAAAGTGTGTAAGAGTTATAAAATTAAAATGTTAATTTTATAACTTAACTAGTGACAAGTTAAATAAAATGTTTAATGGATTTTAAGGGTGAAAACCCCTTTTGAAAGCAAATTTTCAGCAGCCCCTTTATGGGTGGGGTTTTCTTGGTCTTGAAACTTGTTACTCTTGAATACACACACACACTCAACCTCTCTCTCTCATACATGCAAAGGACTACCAAGAACAAGTTTTCTCTTTACTTTATTGAAGAAAATCAAAGCTGAAAATCGGATTTCAGCCCTTCTTGGTCGTTTTGGTGTCAAAAATCCTAACAAAAGGGGTCTTGCATGAGGCTTGTGGGTATGGAAGCTTGAGGACACCTATACTTGGTGTTTCGGTCACTCAAGGCCATCTCCATCTTCAACAAATCTCACGTTTTTGACAGCTCTACAAAGGTTGTAACTTTTGTGTGTTTTTGGTTGTTTTATTCTTCTTGATAGCTTGTTCATACACGTATAAATGATCCTATGTTCTTGGGTTTGTTAAAATTAAGTTATGTGCTTTAATTTTCATATTATAAACATGATATTAATATTTTATTCTGCTGCATTTTCAAGTTTAAATGGTTAAACTTCTTTGATAATGTGTCAAACAAACCCAACATTGGCATCTAGAGCCGGATATGTGGATGAATAGCTTCTATTATCCTTGTAAATGATTTTATGGGGTTTTAACAACCTAATAGGGGTTATTTTGTGATGTTATGATGAATCCCCAACCTTTCAAGGTTATATCTTACATGCTTATGATTAAACCTTGAAAGAAATGATATCAAAATGGTTGATTGTGTTTTGTTTGGACAAAAACACCCTAAATTCTTGGTTTATGTTGGCTGAAAATTTAGGGTCAAATGGGGATTTATTTTGGTTCTTGGATGTTGTTTCATA